>JABEVS010000021.1:204328-320261 GCA_018290735.1 Coelastrella sp. MACC-549 | reverse complement strand
AAGTACGGGATGAAACAAAAAGTGGGAATATCCCGTGTACATTGCCGTTTTAATGAAAATCCTTTTCGGGAAAATGGGGTAGAGGGGGCCCCCCCCCCCCCCCCCCCACACACACACACAAAAAAAACAATCAATTCAGATTCCTTTCAGCTTTATGTTCAATTCAAGTCAGCATCAGCCTGGGCCAGGAACATTCAGAGATTCGCTTTGGATGTCAGTAGGTTGGAAAGCAGAGGTGAGTGGGCACCAGATAATGGCTGGCTGGGGCCAACTCTGTGACTGAGACCACCACATCAATTTCTTCCTTTAGAAGTTTTTCAAATTTTTCAATTTTTTTCATATTTTAAAAACAATGGATGGAGATTCAGGTGCCTGTTGCAGCAGCGTCTTACCCGTCTGTGTGCTGCTGTGCCCTTGGCTGGATCGATGATGTACTCCGTTAACCTGCTGCCCATATCCTCATTGAACTTCATGGCAGCCAGGTCAACTCGGTCAGCCTGGCAGGCATACATCTGGTTTGATGACAGCAGCAGCAGCAGCAGCAGCAGCAGCGTTACAATGGCAGGAGTAGCAGCAGCGTTACAGCGGCAGCAGTGTTGCGGCAGCAGCATTGTTTCTGCTAGGGAAGTGTGCCACAGTATGCAGCAGTATGCAGCAGTGTGACTCAATATTCAATTCAATACTTGATGAATATTTATCGTTTCAATATTTATGTTGAATATTTATCGTTTCAATATTTTATGATGAGAATACATGACTTAGATGTTCGATATGTTTACAGTCTCACCTTGACCTTGCCATCTTCCTCCCAGGCATTGGCAATGTGGAACACGTAGAAGGAGGGCAGCTCATACCACACAATCTGGAAACACACAGACACAGACAGATACTAATACTTTGGTTGCTTTGGGTTTTTGACAACTGGGTCTTTCCATTCATTAGGTGTTCAGTTATGAAGAGTATTATAAATGAGGGCAGCTTATACCACACAAGCTGGAAACACACAGACACAGACAGACAGCCTGTCTATATGGCACATACATGCATATTCTGGTTACTGTTGGATTTGACAGACGGGTTTTTCTTCATTGGGAGGAATATTGTATGTCGAGGCTCAGAGATTCAAACAATCTACTAGATTTCTAGTAGAACTCAGTGTCATGTGTTACCAGACATCTAACAAGATGGAGATGGTTCACTTTGTGGCACTTCAAATCGGAGCATGCTATGCAAACTTATAGCCATGCCTGTCACAGTGTGTTCGTAACAGTTATTTTCGACAGGAAAGTATCGGCTCACCTCATCACCGCTCTTCGCCGTCAGCGGCAGCAGCCCGATCCTGCTCGGCAACTCGGGCTTGAATATCACGGGCAGCGTGTTGTGCTGCACCATAATCTTTGGATCGAAAACCAGCGGCATGTGCATGAATACGGCATAATGCTCGGTAATTGCGAAATCGTGGAACATTGACGGGAAGGCAACGTTGATTGGGAATGATTTGAGGAGGCTGCCGTTGGGGCTGAGGACGCCGTATTGGAGGTAGGGCTGCTTGTCGATGTTGTAGCCAATGATGTGAAGGTTGCCTGCAGCAGCAGCAGCGATGGCGGCGGCAGCAGCAGTGGCAGCAGCTGCTGGGTTGATATCTGTGAACTAGGCTCCTATACCAGGTGTACAATGCTGTCTTTGGGGGATTCAATCAGAATTGGATATTGGCTCATTTTCTCTCAAGAAAGTAACGTAATCCATTCCTTCAACGGTTCCAAGTTTTCCCTCATTTAATATAGATTCTATTGTTTTAAATCTAATGCAAAATCTATTAATTGTTTTCCTTACATTTTTTGGGCGATTTATTTTATGGTAGCAGCTACTGTTGGTACCTGTCTAGCAGGGGCTCCGAGCAGTGCTGTCTCACCTGTTGTTGTGTCCAGCTTTGGGTGAGCTGTGAAGGGGATGGACCAGTCACCAACAGACAGACGACCAACAGTGCTCACCACACCCTCACACAACATCTTCACCTGCAGCAGCAGCAGCAGCAGCAGAAGGGAGGTGAAGGTCATCAGGAGCGGTGAGTCATGCTGCAGGTTATGCTCTGACACAGCATGCTTGAGATGCCGACTCATCTCAGTAACAGGCAGATCAGGTAATTAACAGAGCGAATCCAGCCGAAGAAATCAATATAGAGGATTTAACATGGTAAATAGGTTGGAAAGAAACAGAGATTACATGAAATTGTGATGTAACTGTTACAGCAAAATGACGTATATTTTCTGCTTCTTTTCAACTTATTTACCATGCAATCAGATTGCTGAGATGCTATTGATTGATGGATTGAGACCAAGCCAATAACTACCATGCGTTTTATATTTCAGGTTGATCCTGAATCCGCGTGCCTTAATGCCAAATCTAACAAAAAATTTTAGAGGATTTGGTTCACACCATACATCTCCACATCATATCATTATACCATGCATAACCACATCATGCAAGTCCCAATACACCAAATTTTCCTGTACCCACCTGGTATGGCAGGTCTCCCTCATGCAAAGCCAGCAGCCTGTTGGCATGGTACACCAGGCTTGTATTGGCAGTGCCATTGCCGCTTTCAGGCACAGGCACGCCCTTCAAGATACCTGTTTTCTGCTTCAGCAGCTCCAGCAGGGCGACAAACACGCCCCTGAGCCCCTCCTGGTCGCCAAACTGCAGCAGAGACGGCAGCAAACAGGATGTACTTGTATATGATGAGGAGATTGACACGGCTTATGCCACTGTGCATGTTGAATCTTTCGCCTTTTGCAAAAACAAAGATACGCCCAAGAAAAATATAACAAATAAAGAACCCAGATGGTATTGAGCCACTCATGGCCACCAGATTACACTGGCATTATACTTGTACACTACTTTATCAACAATCTACCAATTGCACTGGCATTATACTTATACACTACTTTATCAACAATTCTTCCGCAATCTACCGATCTCACAATTACACCATCATATGAGCAAGATCAGATTTATTACATAATCAAAATTCATGAATCATATCTGCCGGCCCCCCGGCCTGCACCTTTGCATAGATAGGAAATCCTGCTTTCTGCTCCTCCTTGAGCTTGTGTGTCTGCATGAAGTGGTTGCAGTAGCTGGCCTTGCCATCCCTGATGCGAGTTGCATGAACCATGCCATCACCTGCAAAAAATCACAATAACATAACAATAACTGACAAATGATAATTACATCTATTTTTGTATTTGTACCAATTACAAAAATGATGACAGATATTTTGCAACAGATGTGATCAAATCACCAGAAGCAGTGGACAATATAAACTCATTGCTATGACAGCTGCCTACACTGCTCGCAGCTGAAAGAAACCAATCAGACATCACTTGTTTGCTGCCGCTGCTGTTGCCCCTAATGATGTTTCCCCATGCTGCTGCCTCCTGCTGCAGCTGCTACTGCCGCCGCAGCTGCTGCCGCCGCCGCAGCTGCTGCTGCCTCCTGCTGCTGCTGCCACCTGCTGCTGCCAGTGCTGCTGCCGCCGCCTGCTGCTGCTGCCATCTGCTGCTGCTGCTGCCACCATCTGCTGCTGCTACTACAGCTGCTGCTGCCGCCACCTGCTGCCCCCAACCCACCTTCAAACCAGTGATAGCTTGCATATGGCTCATAGTAAGGGTTGCTTCCATTTCTCATGTACATACCATCTAGCTCGGCTGGCAGCTGACCAGCCACCACCTCACACTCCTTCAGGTAGACCTCACTCTTTATGGGACCTGTAGTTACCCAAGTGAATATGAATAATTTGAATAAAACCATTTAAACTACTATATTGTATACACTTATGTCAACAGCAGATTGTCATTGTCTTTGTTATATGCAACCTCAGCATCTAAGATGGTTGGGAATGTATCTCTGTGTTGACATAATTCATTAACAGCAAACTATGCTTATATAGATCCAGATGTTCAGTGATATACTAGCTTGATGTTGGCAGGCGGCTGACAAGTGTTCATGCGTTTTTGAATGATTATTCTTATATAAAGTCAAATCATTCGTATTTCACAAGCTTTCCTTGCTGACCAGGCCTGTGGTGCTGCTGCTGCTGCTCTTGAATGGTGTACCTGAACCATCCTCTCTGAAATATGAACCGTCCTCTTTGGATTACTAATCAGCACGTGAAAAACAGATGACAAATGCCACAGGGGACTACTGCTGCTCAAACTTACCATAGTTGCCTGCCAGGGCGCTGCGGCGCTTCTGCTTGCGGCCCTTGGCTATCAAGACTTGAAGTCCATTCACGATGCGCCTGAATGCACACAAGTAACACTTTTTTTATTAGTATATTAGTATATATTGCCTCTAATCATGATGTGGTGAGCTAAACAATGTTATTTGAGTGCCTGTGCTAAGCTGTGCCTGCAGGACAGTTCTTGCGAAGGTGGTATCTTGATATCATTCAGTATGGCGAAGGGCAAGGAACGTATACTGATCATATAGTGGCAAGCAACAAGCAATAAACTACATACATACAAGCGTCATGAATTGGCGTTCGAGCACAACTGCATGAATCCGCTGGCGCTGCCAGTACAGTGCAGCTTGTGGAGAGCAGTAGCAGGGGGTGCATGGCGCTTTGCAGCAGGCATGCGTCCAAACAGAAGGAAGACCGAAAAACTGTAAGAACGATTTTGCTAACACGACTGCACTTGTGTGTGTGGCGAAAGGCACGAGTGACTAAAGTAGCGTGCGTGGATGCACTTGAGGTCATTGGATAGCATGCTGGCATCCGGCGTGCATGCACTGGCAGTTGCACCATAGAATAAGACCAGCTTACACATGGCTACATTGCATGCATCGCACATGGAGCACCTGCTGCGCACTGCAGCCAATAGCGCCACAGCGCCAGAGGCCACGAACATCACCACCCTTGCAGCCATGCTGTGGCAAGTCTTCACCAGCAGATAATCTACCAGGATTAAAGGTACTTAATTGATTCCAAGCAACAATTGGCCGCAGGTGAGTGCTTGCCACGGTACTGCCACAGGTAACCTATTGCTTGCCTCGCTGACACCAAACCAAAGGGCCGCAAGCTTACGAGTATCTTATCAAATCAAATCACCAACTGATACAGGTATAAGACTCAACCACGCTGGATGACAGTTTTAGTCATGACAGGTACCTCAAGCGTTCCGACACCTGGCAGCAGCAACACCCGATCTGGGATTCTGCGGCATCTATTATATAATTAGTTTGCGTAAACCAGCTGAAGAATTGCATTCTGGTACCCGTGGTTTGTACACAGTCAGCTTTCTGTTCAGATGATTCAACAACCAGCTGAACTTCACAGCGGTTGTGCAGCACTGCAAAACTTGCGTATACTTCAGAACTGCACATTGGCAGGCACTTGAGAAAAGTCAATGAAAATAGAAACGAATTCAGTAGTTACTGCCTCTGCTGCCTCAGGCAATAGGCTAGTAAACCACCAGTGCTGATCAGCAGATGTAACTTACACGTTGTTCAGCATATGTGTGAAAGAAACATAGATGTGTGTTATGGTGACTTCCATCCCTGAACCCTGCACCACAATTTGACCGTCATGTATTTGATGGGCACCATCCCTACGGCGCTGTGCTCAGCATATTATATACCACAGTAGCATTTCAACTTGCTGCATGGCTACTAGTAAAAGCAATGATTTCTTGTACTACATGCATATATGGACAATTGCATGTGTCAATGATCCCACATCCGCCAGCCACAGGCATCTCTGCCATCGTGCCTGCACCCCCTGGGAGAATCTTAGGAGCTGCCAGCAGGTTTAGTAAACTTTACGGGGCCTGGGCGTCTTTTGAGATATTTGCAGGACACTTTTACAGCGTCCTCATTGCCGTAGTACGACTCCAATTCAGCGACAATCAACTTGTGTACAGTGATTATTCACTGCAGGCTGCTCAGTGCTGCCAGGCATCATGATGCCCCAGCTGTAGCAAATCACAAAGTACTGGCCTTTCTTGCACTTCAATAACACCAATTGCGCTGAAAACGTTGCTAGTCGAAACAGCATCTCAAGATTAAAGCTGCTGCTGCTGCTGCTGCTGCTGCTGCTGCTGCTGCTGCTGCGCCACCAGTGCCGCTTTGATTTTCACTACTGCTCCTAGAGGTAACCCCAGCTCCCGCATGTGTCGCTCCTCCATCAGTTGGAGTGCTGCCAGATCAACGTGCTGCTGCTGCAACAGCTGCTCAAACTGCAGCAAGCCCAGCTGCTGCAGGAGTTCATGCACTGGTTGATTCACGCTTGATAACCAGGCCGGCAACTGCTGCTGCTGCTGCTGAGGATTGGTGTTGATGTCAGGGACTTCCGGTGCTGCTGCTGCTGAGGCATCCGCGACATCTGTTGCTGTGATGTCCTGGGCGGCATCAACATTCAGCTGCTGCTGCTGTTGCTGTTCTGGTTGTTGGGTTGTGGTCATTGCTACTGCTGGGGCATCCTCAATGTGTTGTACGATATCCAAAAGGTTGTGGTGCACCTTCTGCTGGTATCTGCAAAGTAGAAGATTGAGCGGGACCCAGGAACAGATACTGCAAATCAACATTTTAGGGCCGAATGCGTGTGTGTGGTGGCATACTAAGCTCAATCCACGAGAAATAAAAAGCAAGAAACAATAAACAGCAACAAACTGATGTGTGCTTGACAGCAGTAAACGAATGTTGCACACAGTTAGCTGCCTGATGCGGCATACCAGAGGCCCCTAGGTGCAGACACCGGCGATCTTCTCACGAGTACTCACTGCAGCATATCCTGGAGTCGCCCTAGGTTCTGATTCTCTAGCGCAGCGGAGAGCATCAGGTAGTTCTCAAGGAGTACCTGAATTTGAACAGTAGGTTGTGGATATCGCTTCTGAGGTACCGTTGCAAGAAAATAAGCGCTCTGGCTTATTCTTACTCTTGGTAGATCATTCGTAACATCGTCAGCTGTCCGAGGAGAGCGCTGCATGACCAGCTTGTTTGCGGTCTGCTGGCACCGGCACTGGTTGCTTCAAACAGGCGTCTGTGATTCATAGAACGGACTGAACACTACGTAGAATCAATTTAACACCGTTGAAAATCTCAAGGCTACACTGGTACCGTAATAGCCGACGAGTACTCCAAAGAAGCTGCACAAGTCTGAGTGAATAGCGCGACAGACGCTACTCAGTGCGGAGTCCTTGCGTTGGTCGTGCGATACGCACTGCTTATATCCTCTTGGCTCGTTGTGACAGCATTCTGCATCTGGAACCCCGGTAACAAGTCAACAGGCTTGTGACTTGCCTGCCAGCTGGCAGGCTAGTTTCTCCTGCTCCGGCTGAGAAGCGGCTCCGCATTTCATCAGCTCAAATGCTTACTTGTGTGTATATTTGTTCTCAATGTTAACAGCCATACCATGCCATGTACTGTTGTCTCCAAGCCTCATAATCTTGTCGCCAGGCTGCATATGATGATGCCCAACAGCTGTAACACACAGCACCATCACGAGGGTGCAGCACAACCGTTTGAGTTGCTCTTGAAGGAGTTGCGTGGTCAACTGCTGCAACACCTAGACCTGTACATGCATGCACGTGTTGCAGCTGCTGCTGCTGCCCAGCCTGCTGCTGCCCTTTGTCACAACAGTAACTATCCTGTTGGCCAGTCAGCTGCACCACAGGTTCTAACCCTGCAGGTCCCACTTGCTGCTCTCCTGCAAACTTTGATCCCGGCGCTGCACCTGTCACCTGATGTGTTTGAATTTTGCTGCCCGGCTGCTCATCTTCTGAGTGATCACCTGCAGGACCTGGCACGTCAGCAACCTTCAGACATGACACCAGCAGTGCTGCCCTAGGATCAAGATCATCATCAAGATCAAACGCATCATCATCATGATCAACATGATGATCATCATGATCAACATGATGATCATCAACACCATCACCATCAAATCTGGGGTTCCCGTTAGATCCTCCTTTCTGATCTTCACATGCTAAACCTCCACTGGCAGCACTGCTGCTGCTGCTGCTGCCGCCGGACTGACCGTCTGCATGCACTCCATTGCTTGCAGTGTGGCTGTTTTCCCCCGGCAGGTAGCTGCTGGTGCTCAGGTTGTGCCGCTGGGATCCAGCGGCCTGCAACAGCTTGTCAGCATCGGCTGCTGCTGCTGCTGCTGTATTTGGGCCCAGATGCTGCCCAGTACATTGCACACACCACTCCTGCTGCACCTGCTGCTGATTTTGCTGCTGCTTTTGATGCTGCTGATACGATGCATCAGCTGCTTGCTGCTGCTGCTGCTGCTGCTGCTGCGACTGAGGCAGATTAAGGTTTTGCCACGGCAGCTGGCTCCAACTTGACTGCTGCTGCTGCTGCTTCTGCCACTGCTGCTGGACACCATCTGTGTGTGCAGTTGTTGCTGCTGTCTGCTGTCTGTATGGGTTCTGATATGGATAACTGCAGGAGAAAACATCATCAGCACTGAATCTCAATGTCGTTACGCAAGACTGGTGACAACAGTAACAACAGTAGAAAAGCAATTCATATCACGGTATCTCTCTTGAGTCAGCTCGGATGTTGATCAACCGACAAAAATTACTCCGGGGCATTACTGATGACTCGTTGTCATCTGCATTCAATACAACAAGAGGGATTTGCCACATTGCCAGAAGGCACACAGAGTATGAGCCGACAATATCGAATTATGTTTTCCAACATACATATTGACATACACATAGCGAGAAAAGTGATTCCAAAAGTATACAGGTTTAATGTTTAACGCTTGGGAAAAGTATTTCAAAAGCAGAAGAGTTAACAAGGGACTTTTCACAGGCAGTACCTGTATCCACAGCTCCTGTAGTACTCAGCCCAGGCATCCCATGCTGCTGCCTGATCTCCATCATGATCATGATCATCTCCATCTTGATCAAGATCATCTCCATCTTGATCATGATCATCACCATCATCATGATGAGTGTGCCGTTTGCTGATGACACCCAGATCTGCTGGTGAAGATGCCGCAGCCAACTGCAGCAGCTGCTGCTGCTGCTGCTGCCAGGTGGCTCTACTAGTGGCCCAAAAGGGCTCCGCCTCATCTGCTGCTGCTGCTGCTGCTGCTGCTGCTTGTCCAAGCTTCTGCTGCTGCGTCTGCTGCTTGTTGGTAGGTGGCGGACTGCTGGGCGGGGTGGCCACTGGTGCTGCTAGAAGTGTTTTCAGGGCCTGCTGTTCCCAGTCACTTTCCAGCTGAAAGGTGTGGAAATCATCTGGGACGGAATCAGGCAGGGGAGATATTACACCTGCAGGATAACATCATTATCAAACATCAAAGAACGTGGTAAGATTGTGTAATTTGATACTTGTGTGTCTACGTACATAAGACCATCACATGGTAATTGCCTAGGCAGGCCCCACCTGAAGAGGCCAGTCACGGCTGCTTTCATCCCAGGAAAGAGTCTATCCAAGATATGAAACCAATTCAAAAAAACAACCTGCTTGTTATATTTATGTCTTCTCTTGTTACCTCCTCGGACATCTCGCAAGTACTGTTGCAGCTGCGCAAGCTCCCGTTCAGTGACGAACGCGACCGCGACCCCTCGACTGCCAAATCGGCCCGTGCGTCCCACCCGATGCACGTACGTCGCAGCGTCGACCGGCAGATCCAGGTTCACAACGAGATTGACGCGATCAAAGTCAACTCCACGAGCCATGACGTCCGTTGACACGATGACACGGACTTTGAAGCCGATGACCGCCTCCATCGCCGACATCCGCTGCGTCTGCGGGAGGTCTGCGGAAAGGTACGTCGCCGGGCAGCCCGCTGCAGTTAACCGGCGGGATAGCCACTCTGCCGCAGGCTTCTTGTTGCAGAAGACGACTGCCTGCAAATACAGGTGCAAAGCAGAGGCAGCAGCAGGGCTCTTGCACTTTATGCATCTCAGTTGACTTTGCACTTAACCTGAAAGAATATAACTGCCTAGTTGTTGCCGATGTTCCTCCTGTTGACACATCTGCTGACTGCTTTGGAGGATTTCACAAGCTTGTCTCCTCATGTAGCACATAGCAACCCTTGCTGGCACCAGAAACAGCTGTACACCTTGCTTTCAAAGCAAGTGTGAAAGTTCCACAAGTGAAGGACAGGCCCTGTACAGCCAAACCCAGCAGGCACGATACACACAGCAGAAAAACACAGACAAGCATGGGAGAAAAAAAAAGTGAATTGCCAGCCAGCGCACCTGATGAAATGATACACTAGACAGCAGCTGCAGCAGGGCTTCCACCTTCAGTGCCAATATCTGCTGCGCCCCCAACTGCTGCTGCTGCTGCTGCTGCTGCTGCTGCTGCTGCTGCTGCTGCTCATCATCAACCACAGGTACAGATCCAGCAGAACCAGATGCCCCCAGAATCCCCTCAGCTTCCTCTGAAGCTGCTGGCTTGCTGCTGCCAACCATTGCTGCTGCTGCCGGAACCCCACTGCTGCTGCTGCTGCTGCCAATGAGCCTGTAGTACTGTTTGATGCCGAGCAGGGAAACTGTCTCCTCACACAACAGCACCTGCAGAAGGGCCACAGATTTACTGATACACAGTGCACGATGATATCTGTCTGGTAACACCACCAATATCAACACAAAAGTACACACACTGTAAGGTCAAATATGATATACTATCAATATGCATTTTTTCTACATCTTGCATTTTTTTTACATATTACAAGGGGGTAGTAGCCCCCACACGGCTTCATATATACATGGATCATGGAACCACCCTCTCTTTGGAAATAATCAATTTCTTGTTTACAGTTTGCTCAACCTGAGTGCTTGTACAAAGTTTGTACAAGCATGTATAAGCACACACATGTTGTTGCAAATTGGCAGGCCTGCAAGCACACTGCACACTAATCGCAGCATTGGCCGGCTGGATCCCTGTTTGTTTTTTGGGGAACTGTTTGTTTTTAATTTGTCATTGGAGTGACAATGTGTGATAGCTGCTAACCATAAGGTATAGTTATCCTCAGATCTGAGTTTGCTATTGAGTGGAGGGACTATAAACAATATTAAGTATCATATTTCTATAGACCTGTAGCAGCTGGTAACCCTGGACTTTAATTCCCCTCAAATCTGACTTTTATTTTAGATTGTTGATTGAGTACTACTACGAGACATTGATGAAAGTAAGTAAGATTATAAGGTAAAAAGGAAAAGGGAAAAAGACGTGAGCCATGTCTAGCAGTGGACAGTAAACACCTTTTGAGGGCGTCTCATTATCGGTTCCAGTGCCTGCATCAACTCCGGGGTGTAGGTGGCACTGAATGCCAGCACCTACAGCAGCAGCAGCAGCAGCAGCAGGATGAGGAAGAGGTGTCAGCAGGCCACAAGCAAGGGTATGATCCAGGAGCATAGAAGCCACCACAAGCACGCAACATAGTGCCATATGTTTTTCAACTTTCTGACCCATTATACCAATATTCCAAGGATTCCTGCTGGCCGCAAACTTCCTCTTTTGCAGGCAGTGGATGTAGACCTGCTAGGATTAGAAGTTATATGTATGTCCCCGACACAAACGCAACAAATTCACGTAAACGATGGGTTGCCAATATGTTGACATCTAATTGTGGAGTAGGTGCGCATGTAAAATTGAATTACAAATAGAATCAGAAATAACATCAAAATCACCAGAGCATCAGGTTTTGCAGCGTCAACAGAACCACAAACATCATTCAAAAAACAAAAAAATGCTGCGTTTTTAAGCCCTTGGTCCTTCTCTACCTGCGACCCCAGGTAACCTCACGCCCACCTGTTTTCTTTTTGGCAGCTGTTTCATCAGCCACCGCACATCTTCACAGAAGCTGCTGCCCATCAACTGGTCAGCTTCATCCAGTACTAAATTTATTACCTTGTTGAGCAGCAGAGCACCAGAGGTGACCAGTGCACACAGCCGACCAGGGGTGCCGACCGCAATATGACAAACCCTGCGGAATAATAGTGCATGTATGATAGTGTACATACATCATGCATATATGTACTGACGCTTATATTAGTATATATAGGAGTAATATATGAAATAGTATTGTGATAATGTACATAAGCCATTTGCCTCAGCAAATAGTCCTTGATCTGTTTATACACAACAAACATGTTGTATGTATGCATGGTATGTGAGAACCCAGAACACATCACTGCTGCTGCTGCTGTCACTGCTGCTGTCACTGCTGTCACTGCTGCTGCTGCTAACCTCCTGAGTTTCTTTTCATCTTCTGCTGTTGGCAGTCCTCCAACAAACACGGCAGCAGAGGGCTGCTGGGCGTCAGGCAGGCCAGAAGCAATGCGCTGCACCACCTGCAGCATTCCATTCATTTGATTTGCCAAAACAACATTTGTTTCTGAGATCAAGAAAACAAGCAAAGGAACGCATTTCACCATCTTACATGGTCTTCTTCACATACACTCCTTATTCCAGATCTTTCAGCAAACAGGCGCCAAAAGTTTTTTGACCATGAGCATAATGGTGAAATATAATCTACATAATTGTAGTATGCTATAACAAGGTTGCAGCCATGTATTAATCTAATTTATTATTTATTTACTTTATTGATGAGACGGAAAAGGTGAAGAGGTTTGATGGAGGCATGGATGTTCAGTGGCTGAGAAATCTGATGTGCAGGGAAGAGAGTTTTTGTAATGCTGCTGCTGCTGCTGCTGCCGCTGCTGCTGCTGCTGCTACAGAAGCCAGATAAGGAGAAGTTTGTGCTGCTGCTGCTGCTGCCGCTGCTGCTGCTGCTACAGAAGCCAGATAAGGAGAAGTTTGTGCTGCTGCTGCTGCTGCTGCTGCTGCCGCTGCTGCTGCTGCTGCTGCTGCCGCTGCTGCTGCTGCTACAGAAGCCAGATAAGGAGAAGGTTGTGCTGCTGCTGCTGCTGCTGCTGCTATAGAAGTCAATGACACAGCTGCTGGTGTACAACTGTTGCGGTTGAACCTGTGCGGCTGCTAAGATCCCAGAAAACACACAACTGTTCTTGTCTCTTGTTGATCCTTGAATTTCCTGTGCCAACTTTACTGCCCCCAAATTGCATTGTTTGCAATCTTTCCTGCACGAGTTGCAGTTTTCAACTACTACCAGTCCTGTTTTTTGAGTTCAGATTATCTGCCTACCTGATAGCTTTGGATGGCGAGTTCTCTGGTGGGGGCCAGTACTACAGCCTGCAGCAGTACACCACAACAACTGCTACCGCGTTGAAGTCAGCTGCTGCATGGGCGAACTGCTGCATACACAAGCTGCTGCATACGCAAAATTTGGCTGCAACCAATGTGCTGTAAACACACACGTGGATTCAGGCGCAAGCTGCGGCGGATTTTCAGAATTAGCGCACAGCACAGGGTACACATGCGTACTGCAGCTGTCTGGTAGCAAAGCGCAACAGAGGCCCGGGGCCGCATGCTGCAGTATGTCCATATATGATATATGCCTCTGAATCCAATTGGCTCCAACCTGCGGCATGGCCACGTCCAGTGACACCCTCTCGAGCAGTACAGCAGCAAACACCGCTGTCTTGCCAGTTCCCGACTTTGCCTGGACAATCACATCTGTGCCTACTCGACCAATAGGAATAGCAGCCTTTTGCACGGGTGAAGGCCTTTCGAAGCCAGCTGCAGCGAGCGCTTGCACGAGGTGTTTCGGTAGCAGCAGATCGTTGAAGGACCCTGCATCGCTCTGTACATCTGTGGTGCGATAACGCTGCGTGCGAACATTATCTGACATTAGTGACGTATTCGTCTGCAGCGCTCACATCAGAAGATCGTGATACGTTGACAGTGGTTGCACGAAAATGCACTGCACAAATAAAGATTCAATCTGATACACACAGGTACTGCAATTTTAAGCGATCAAAGGCTTCCAGATTGACTATACAGCAACGCAAACTCCGATAATTCTGCCAAACGGATGTCAAGTAGGCCCTCCTGTCACTGACTGCTGTCGGAGGCCATGCCTTCTGCCTTCTCAGCTTCATGTTGGCTGCTTGCTGCATACTGGCCACCGATATGTCATGACAATTTCGCCTCTTCAGCCTTCATCGCTGTAATCAATCATCATCATACTGGCAACCATTATGAAGCTGAAGAGGCAGCAGCCATGCACTATAGATAGAGAAAAACATGCCTACAGTGTAACCAAGAAACAGTGTAGCGCGAGGAGCAATGCCAACTTCATGCAGCAAGAAGGTCTAGAAGATAGGTTTCAAGAAGAATCTGAACAAGGGGCGTGCAACTGCTCATGCACAATATGTCGCCAACTTCCATTGGGCAATTGGTAATCAATCAAGCAAGCAAGCAGACCGTTTGCTGCCAGTCTGAAAAGTGTGAACACAACTATACTACAGTGAGCACCCAAGGCAAGCTGCCCTCCAGCACCGCTGAACGTCAGCCAAATCCTGTTGCACATCTATTTCTTCTGGTTGTAAAAGAAATTTAGCCATGCAGCAAGTTGAAATGCTATGGCAAATGCGCTGACATGCGTTGGGGGTGCCACCCTGTGTGCCTGCCTGGACTGCTGTGGTTTGATTGTGTTGAGGAATACGGTTTGGTTTTACCCCCCATGAGCGACTATGTTGGCTCCTCCGGGGGGCCCCTCTGGGGCCAGGTTGTATGGTATGGTATGGTATGGTACGGTCTTTTCTGTTTTAGTCAATATCAATCTCATGCTCATCATACTGCCCAAGCAGCGCCATCATCGTGGCCTGACCCTCCTCGTCAACTAAAACCCCACTAGAACCCTGCTGTTGCTGCTGCTGCTGCTGCTGAGGTTCATCCTCCACTTCCTCTAATCCAGCCAGGAAGTCAGCAGCATCCTCATCAGCACCTGCTGTCGGATCATAGTAGTAGTACTTTGGCTGCTGCTGCTGCTCATCCTGCTGCTGCTGCTGCTCGTCTTGCTGCTGCTGTTGCTCATCTAGCTGCTGCTGTTGCTGCTGTTCATTAGGGTTTGCAGGTTGCTGCTGTTCCAGGTGATACTCTGCTTGATCCTGCTGCTGCTGCTGCTGCTGCTGCTTGTCTTCACTACTCAGCTCTTCAAAAGTCCGATCCTCGCCAACAATAAAGGCAGCAGCAGTGGCATTGCCATCTCCAGCAGTAGCAGAATCCCCATTCACAGCAGCAGCAGCAGCAGAGTCCCCAACACTTAGGCATGGTCGCTTTGCTGCTGGCTCACCATCACCCTCTTCGTGATGCTGCTGCTGCTGCTGTTGCACAGCTGGTGGTCGTGGTGGCGGTGGTGGCGGTGGCAAGTGCTGCTGCTGCTGCCTGAACCCTGTTGTGTGTCTACCATACCCTGCTTGCTGCTCTGCTTGCTGCTCTTCTGCTGATATAACGTCATATGATGTTACTTCACTTGGAAGTAACACAATAAATGACGGGTACTCTATGACTGTCTTGCCTGCTAGCTGACTTCTCAGGCTATGAGTCAGGTCAATTTTGTAGAACCTAACTGCATTTGCCTGCAGGGAATGATCGAATGAATGACACCAGAGATGAATCATATATTATATTATTATTGTTATTATTATTATTGTTATTGTTATTGTTGTTATTATTATTATTATTATTTTTATTATTATTATTATTATTATTATTATTATTATTATTATTATTATTATTATTATTATTATTATTATTATTATTATTATTATTATTATTATTATTATTATCATCATCGCATATCAATATTACAAGTGACCATTATTTAATGATCATATAGTATGTGTTTTTACCTTACCACCCCTGCATGACACATCTGATGTCATTGGCTTGGGGCGCACTCTGTCAATATAAATGAAATACAATCCATCATAATTATTTTGATATATGAATATTAAAAGAATTTTATACTTGGTCTCTGCAATCGAAGTAGTTCTTCCACCATTCATACGAACCTAGCAAGCGTCTCCATGACATGAAGTGAATGCTTTTTATAAACAATAGATATATAGAAAGGTAGCCAAGACGGCTGTATATTCGCAAAAACAGATACATACTTCTGTACATAACCCCGGCAACCCTGAAAACTCGGGTAATCTTTGTTGTGTGAACTCACCGGGCACCTTTCCTTGCGCAATAACACTGTTATTTTTTCTACTCCCGCCTCTCTGTACTCCCGCAGCAGTAAAGCTTGATCCCCTCCACCTGGCTGGTAATCCAAATGCATTGATAATACATCACTCAACACTGATTCTTCATTTATCCTGCCATCTATAATAACGTATGGTTTGGGGTTGGAGTTATTTGCTGCTGGGGTTGCTTCAGTCCCCCCTGCTGCTGCTGCTGCTGCTGCTGCTGCTGCAGGAAATCGCCACTCTACACGCCAATGCATCTTTCGTGCCCTGAAGTCATATCGTGTGCTGTTGTGTTGGCGCTTCTGCATGCCTGCACAGAATAACAAGGGATGAACATTTGTGAACAAATAACATTGATGATAAGAAATACTTAATAAAAAATTTGCTACAAAATTCTATGTTAGAGTGGATAATAATCTGCTTATGGCCACAAGCAATCCAGCATTTGTCAGGACATATGAGTAACTGTTACACACTTTGCTGCCATTGACCGGCATGAGTCGATGTTGCAGCACACACTGCACCCGCTCAAAAAACAAATGCAGCAACAGTCGTATGGGTTGCAGCAGTGCTGGGTACAAAACAAGGCATTCCACAAGTGTCACCCTGCACACCCACAGCAGCAGCAGCAGCAGCAGCAGCAGCAGCAGCAGCAGCAAGAACTGACCGCCACCACCACGGCCAGCATCAGCAGCGAGTATAAAACCGTCATCACTACCAGCAGCAGCAGCAGCAGCAGCAGCAGCCGCCACAAACACCGCCGCCACCACCAACACTAGCAGCAGCAGCAGCAGCAGCAGCAGCAGCAGCAGCAGCAGCGACAACCAAACCACCACCAGCAGCGGCAGCAGCAGCAGCAGCAGTGTTGTGCCTGTTGTTACCTGGTGGCATTATGAGCAGCCTGACGCCTCGGTACTTTGCTTGATGCACAAGCTGGCTCAGGTGCTGTGGCAGCTCCTTTCGAGGAATGGGGGGCCGCAATCGACGAGCATTACTGTCGGCACGCGACACCTCTTCCAGCCATCTGTAGTCTACAGCAGCAGCAGCAGCAGCAGCAGCAGCAGCGGTCAAACAGCAGCAGCAGCAGGAGGAGGAGAAGTAGGAGCAGGCAGTGAGTATGTTTTTCTGTTGTTGTGTGAGTGTTTGAGGTGTGCTGGTGTAGATTGTCGATAAATATTGAGTTTCAGCGGCTCCCTGTTTATGTATGAGCTGGATCATTTTGTATTAGATATAACATTTGATATATTCATGTTTCTTCTGTCGGATAAACTCAGGATAATCAATTGTCCGCGGAAAAATAGAAAGCAAGTGCATTTCTATGTGTGGGGAAAAACTGCACTTAGCTTGGCGCTGCAGACTGCTAGGCGCCGATGTTCAGCTACTGATGCACTGGTTTCTGACTGAAACAGAGCCATTTGTTCAGCTGGGTACAGTAACAATCAGCTGGCGCAGTAACAGTCTGTATGGGTCATGATAGACTCGATTGTTGTGGGGATTGCTGTCTGATCAGCTGGGTACCGAGTGGTGCTGCAGGTGTGTGTGCAGTTGAGAAACAGCAAACCCCAAGCACATGAGCGAGTTATGGTGGGTACGGATCGCGGCGGGTACGTACGTAAGGTATGTTCATGCCGTTACCTGACATCAGATGTTTGTCGCTGAACTGCTGCATAGGCACGAAAGCGAACTTGTCTCGTTGTCCACTGCAGCCAGTCTGCTGTTTGTGCTCCTTGCTGCACGCGAGGCTGCACGTTTGGGCCTGGCATCCGGGACATTTGTATTTATGGGGCTGTTCTTGACACACTGAGCAAAGCGACGAAGGGGCGGGACCTGTACTTTGAACAGATGAAAGTAGATAGGGTTGGAAGCATCAAGTGCGCAAGTCAGGGACTTGAAAGCTGCAGAGAGGCATCCGGAACAGATGCACGATATCAGATGACATAATCAGTATGTACCTGCGCCTGTATGCAGTGTATCTGCTCCTTGCAGCCTTCCCAAGCACTCATCGGCGCCCATGCTCATCAAGTGTGCTGTTTACTACTTCCAGCTCCCCGCTTACAGTGCAATTTTTATTGTATAATAATACTGTATGTCTGGGCATAAGCTAAGGCTCAACATGCATTTGATAATGTCGGTAGAGTTCGGTAAAGCAGCACAGTGAAAGCGGTTTCAGCTGCACACTAGCTCAGTACGTTTTGGGTGCGTTGATTGCTCCCAAATTGTTTGGATCGGAAGGTGGTCACCACCTATTCAACAGCCAATGGCTTCTGCTGTCTAGTTGTCCCTGGCTTTCAAAGCTCAGGCCAACACACGCGCGGGTTGTCATACACAGGATTCCCGCCTGTGTGGCCGCACACACAGTCGACCTGATTCAATCATAAGGCTTATATCACAGTCCGTGTACAGGCCTACCACGGGCAGGATGCCACCTGAGCACTGTGACGGTGGCCACCAGTCAATGGCCGACTAAATTGCAAGCTGGCTTGCTTTTCCAGAAGAGTTTCTTTCAGAACACCCAGACTGCCCACTTTGACAGAATACACTCAGCATTCAGTCATTGGTAAGTAAAGGAAATTCAGCCATGTAACAAGTTGAGGTGATCAGTAAGTAGTTAATTACACAGTAGCGCCATTAACTGCATGCATGCACGTGTTAGTAAAAGAGCATGTGTGCGTGTATACACACTTCCCTCCCTCCTTCCTGTACAGAACGTGCACTAACTGCAGTGCACAGTTTATTTAACAGTGAGAATGCAGATGGCAACTGCAGCGCTGAGCATCTGCAGGAAGAACAGTTGCAGCAACCATCCTTATTGCAAATGCTGCCTGTCAGCAATACAGGTGCCACCAACAGTCCTGTCAAAGCTGCAACACAACTCCCAACAATGGCCAGTCACTTGCAAGCCTTGCAGAAGTCCCGCACACGTATCCCGACACCTGATGATGATCGCAGCAGCAGTCTGCACCCCACAGCTGGCTACCAACAGTTTGCTGAAATCAGTAAAAGCTGAGAGCAGTGATTTAGCAGAACAGAAGCCACAGGGCATGCCACAACTTACAGCACCTCCCAATCGGCTGGCTAGGTATACCAACAAGAAACTGCTGAAGATTAGCTCAATATAGCCGCAAACATACTATAAATCATTATGCACATGCATTTGAGTAAAACTCATGGGACTGCACAAGACTGTAATATCTACACAAGCCCACAGCATTCTGCTGCAGCAGCTATAACAGAGTCTGCCTGCAGGAATACCTTGGTATCCAGATTATGTACTGCCACTTATGCAAATTATGTACCGCTCTGAGAAGCCACAATATCAACTCATGGAGCGCCTGGAGGAGACGGTCACCACTGAAACAGCTGCATGGCTGTGCTGCCACAGCTCGAAAGCTGCAGTGGCCACTTGACTGTGGTACAGCTTTGAATAGAAAACTGTGGTACAGCTTTGAACAGAAAAAAGAGATAAAGGAGGGTCACGTCACTGCTATCAGAGAATTTGAGCAACCGTCCTCATGTTGGCAGCCCATATTTGAGCTTCCTGCAGTCAAGGCTGCACACAGATATGCTTCATAGCAACACACCTGAGAATACAACACTGGCAGCCCCCTGAGCCCTATACAACCCCACCAACCATTTAGAAGTCAACCCACCCCCATCACATCAGCCAGCAGAGCATAATGCAGGCTGTGTGAAGACTTCAGCAGCGATAGAGTGCTGCAACGCACATGCTGCAGTACCAACCCACCGACACGCCAATATATATCACAATGCCTGGCAGGTTCACTGTCCTGCAAGTGAGCTGCTGATGCCCAGCCTGTTAAGACAAGGAACAACACACTTCAAAAGGTGTTGCAGCCGCAAGTTTGAAGTTGGGATGCTATGCATCCCAGGACATTGTATTCAGCAGCATTGGATTCAGCTTCCAGCAGACCATTTGTGTGTTGGTTGGGATCGCAATGCAGATAGCACAATACTGCTGTGCAACAACAGAAGTTGAATTGTCTGTGAACACCCTCATAGTGACATAAAAGCCTTTGACAGCCATTCTCAAATCCTTACACAGGGTGGCTGGGCTGCAGTGCACCTGGCTGTTAGTTGAGCTTGAACTGCCAACACAAAAGACCTTACATGTACCTGTACATAGCACAAAGTCTGCTAGCACAGCCACAGAATCGAGTTGGAAGTACGCTAATCTGTTTTGGATACTCAGAGATGACACCATGCAGTGTGTATGCAAAGCTTATTGTAGCTGCTGTCACAAACACATGCAGTGTCTGTGTAACAAGTCCTCACTACTACTGCTGTGTTCAAAAAGAGAACTGCTGGGAAAGCAGGTCCCCACCAGACAGGCCAGAAGACAGGCAGATTGTGGTTTCCTCACAGCAGCCAAAACCGCTGCAGCTGATTCAGGTTCCAGTCCAATATAGTCCAGCCCTGTTTTAACTATGTTGTATGTGTATGAAGAATTTCAACAGGCAGCTTTCCCGGGCGCTGCTATGTCCAATGTTTGTGTAAAATGAACCTCTGGATTGCGCCCATGATGCTAGGCATCATCAGTGCACAAGCAGATTGAGTTGCTGGGCTCACCAACACTGGTAGAGTTCGACTCCAAAACCCCACGCCAGTAAAAAACCACAAGCTCCTTGAGAAACAGAAGAGTATTATGCAGGAGAATGGGCAAACACCCTCACCTCTCATCCAAATATCTAGCATCCAGATATCTAGCAAGAAAACCCACAAACATGAGAAACCGTGAGAGACACTCACATGCCAATGCCATGCAGATTCCCCACTAGGCAACAGGCCTGCACAGAATTACATCATGTTTGCGTGTAACAGCAGCAGCTTCATCAGGTCACCCTGTCTTTCAAGGCTGCATCAGCACTGTGTTGTTGCGCTCCAAGTAAAGTGTGTCGTTGAAGTTTTGGATGAGCCCATCAGTGCTGATCCAGGTTTTGCCATCCAGAGGGCCCAGGGCCATCAGAGATGCATTCTGGGCCTCAATCTGGGCAGTCAGCTGAGGGTTGGGGGTCATGGCCAGTTCATTCATCTCATTCAAGTTCTTGAGGGTGCTGTTGGTCATTTTGAGGGCAAATGAGCGCATGGCAACCAGCTCGTAGGTCTCCGGCTGGCTGGGGGTGTTAACACCTGGGGTCAGGAAGAACCACAAGTGCCAGTGAGTGGGAGGTGATAGATCCTGGGTTTTTTGCTATTCGCAGTCATGTTGGAAGGGCTGTGCACACAACTGAAATTGCATTTCAGAATCAACAACATCCAGCAGTGTGCAGCCACTGGTAGGAAGCTAAACACCAAATACCACCTACCTAGAGCAAACAGCAGTGCTGACATGCAACCAGCAGCAATGAGTGTGCCGACCCATCCGGCAAGCATCTTGCCATACAACTTCCAGTTCAGGGCCTTCCAGCGGCCCTCGGCAATACCGCCACCAGCAGTGGCACCACAGATGGTGTGTGTAGTGGAGAGAGGCAGCCCAAGAGCAGATCCCACTGCTACCACCAAAGCAGTAGCAGTTTCCATGCAGAAGCCTCGACTGGGTGTGATGTGTGTGCACTTGACCCCCAGCACTCGCATAATGTTGTAACCTGTGGCGAAGCAAAGATAACATGTCAAGAGTCTGGCAGTCACGTTCAGTTGTCATTTAAAAAAGAAACATCTGTTAAGATCAATGCTGTAGTACTGTTGCAAATGTAGCAGCAGCAAAATTACAACACTATTTTGAGGGCTTTCCAGGCTTTTTGCCCATTTTTCCCCCTTCACCTGTTGCATGAGGCTCTGAAGATGACTACAGGCAGCTATGACAGCTAGCTGGTTAGCCACCACACATGAAAACATGAATTCGTCACCCGGCTCAGCATGACTGATGTGAGTGCATACACCAAACATCTGATAAGATCATTTTATTATTGTGTGGTTGTTAAGGTGTTGTTATCCATATATGCTTTGGTAATTCCCTTTCCTTATGTTCCCCTGACTTGCGCAATGAACAGGACTTGCAGTGAACAGGAAACCGAATAGAAGTACCCACCGTATGTGGCCAGGCCCAGGACAATTCCACATCCTCCAAGTGCAAGCACCCACTGGTACACGGTAGCGTTGCTGCCAGGCACGGCCATGTTGTTGTACACATACAAAGCAGCACAGAAACTTCCAATGGAGTTGGCGACATCTGCAGCACAGCGCATCAACAGACAGAAAAGAAGGAGAGTTTGGACGGAGTTTAGAACATGCTAGGAGTGTTTTCCGGTGGAACAGTAGGATAGGACAGGACAGGACAGGACAGGACAGGACAGGGCAGGATAGGGTAGTAAGGAATAGTTTGACAATATCTTAAGTATACAGATACAAACAACCCCTGAACGGAGGTTGCTGTGGTGAGCAGCTGTACTGGCAACTTCACCCAGCTGCTTCACACTAATCAAGACAGAGGTCGAGCAATGCAATCTATTACCTTCCAACGAGTATTGCTTGAGGTAGAATTTAGCAAGTAAGATCCAAGAAAAGATTTTAGAGAATTTTTACTCCGATTACTCACCATTGGCACCGTGTGAGAAGGACATAGCACAAGCAGAGATGACCTGCAGGACCTTGAACACCTGCTCAGTGCGGGGGTCAAACTTCTCAGCGCTCTCGTGGATTTCCATAATGTCCTCATCCTGTTTCACATCCTCGTGAATGTCATGGGTGACACCAGACAGAGCAGCATTCCTGCAATGGCACAAATAGGGGCAGTCGGTACAGCAAATCATGGGTATTAGAAACACATTATGTTGGTTTAGATGTTAGATCAAAGCTTATTTGTGTTGACTATGTAATGGCAAGCATCAGCAGTGAGATCTGGTAGGTATGATACTATCAGCAGATTGCGCAGCATAAGTAGGGTGTGAAGGTTGAGTACACAGCTGCCAGCGTTTTTGATATTTGTTTGTAGATGCACAGGAGATCCCAAGCGGTCACAATACCCGCCTGCAACACACTCTGCAGCAACTGCACTGCTGAGGCAAGGTCACAGCAAGCACAGTGCTATCCATTTCTGGCAGGTGGACATCATCCTGACTACGACACATGCTGACTGTTTGCAGATCTGACCAGTCAGCACCAACCCTGAACACACAGTGTGATATACAACTCTCGCCAATCGCCCCCAGATTAGTAGCCAGTCCCACCTGAACCTCTTGAACCAGGCTCCAACGGACTTGTCATCAGGGTCAACTTCAACTGGCTTGAGTCTGTCACGGACTGCCCTCTGGAACCTGTCCTCCTCCACGAACACCGACTTCTCAGCATCGCCCTTTCCAGCCTCGAGGGCACCTGCCTGCTGCTCATCATACCTCTTCAAGCTCTTGCTCATCAACGGCCACAAGATAGCTGAACCAACCAGGGCTGCACCGGTTGCACTGACTGCTGCGAGCCAGGCACCCTTGTTCTGGTCGATGGTGACGTAGTTCTTGACACCCTTGGTCAAGATGAAGAACAGGTTGATGAAGAAGGTGAGCAGCAGCAGCAGGGGCAGCACCCAGAAGGCAATCCTGGTGCTGTTGACCCTCCTGAGCACTGCAGTCCTGATGATCAAGAAGAGCACCAGAGTCACTAGAGCAGCCAGCAGGGGGGAGAGGAACCAGCTGATGACCACAGGAGTGATGCCACCAATGTAAGGGAAGTCTGCCTTGGGCTCGTACCAGACAACAGCATTGCCACCACCAAAGACCAGTGCAAAACCAATGATACCACCAACTGCAGTAGAATAAGCGGACGCAGTGCAGCAGCAACTGTGGTTAGGTATGGAGACTTACTGGGGGTGTTTGAGGGGTGTTGAGCATAAAAGAGATCTGGTTCATCATCCACCAGATGCTGGTTTTCATACAGCACAGACTCTGTTTAAACTTTGACCACAGCACACACTGTTCCACAGCAGACACCGCTCGACTAGACCGCAATGTGATGCACTGCTAAAGGCGGTTGTCTGATCAACACTGCAACACAGAGAAAACACTTACAGTGTGCCAGTTGTGAGACTCAAGAGACCAACTAACATCATGATACTGAGGTACACTGAGCGACATCTCGAGCTATGGAAAGCATGGTGCAAGGCTTTGGGAACAATCATAGTATGTTTCTCAAGACTTTGCAGCATGCTGTCCACAGCTGGTGGATAGCAACACCAGATTACCACACCCTGGAGTTCTAGGCTGTTCAGACACGAACAAAGAAATACTTACTGATGGAATGTGTAGTTGACACTGGCAGCTCCAGATATGTAGCCACCAGGATCCAGATCATGGCACCAGTTTCAGCTGTCAACATGCCGAACATGAACAGCTGAGGTACCTTGGCAAAGGTCTGCAAAGAAACATACAAAACAGGATTAGCTTACATGTAAGAAAAGGTTTGAGTCATGTGTGAGTGTATTTCTGTGCTGCTCGTTGCGCCCACATCAACAGCTTGCTAACAGTCTCCAGCTTTGGTGACAAGCTGCACTGTTTATTGCAGCCATGATGTAACGTGTTGATGATTGTGCACATCAGCACCTTGGTCCCCTGCCGTCAACTGCAACTGCTCTCAGACAGCGACTGCTGTCAGACAGCGAGGGAGCTCAGAACAATGCAATTACTCCATGACTGCAAAAAGCAGCTTCTGCAGTTGCTGCCATCCTTCTATACAGCTAGCTGCCTACTCACAGAGCTCTTTGCAATACCGCCAGCAATTGTTTTGGTAACTTCTCCACCCAGGAGGAAAGCCCCCAGGAACTCCATGACAGCAGCAATGCAGACTGCTGACCACATGCTGAGCGTCTTGGACCCCACACTGGTACCGAAAGCTGTAGGCAAGAGGAATGAGAAGCGAAATATGTCAGCAAAGGGAGCACAGTGTTGTAAACGAGTAGGCTGTGGTACGTGATGTGCTGTTGTGAACTAGTGTGCTGTGGTGGATCCTGTGGTTGGTTGCTGATCCTTATCCACACCGCACACAAAACCCAGGGCACACAGAGCCAGCTGTTGACTACAGAACTGCTCACCATTTGCGACATCATTAGCGCCGATACCATACGCATCCATGAATGCCACGATGCCGTGGATGACTGCAAAGAAACAACAGGAGAGGATTAGTATCGGCTGCCTGGGATAGAACGACAGGTGAGCAAAACGGATCAACTTGCAGGGCTGCCAAGCGGCCAGGAACCAGTAAAGACAGTATTCACTCACCGATCATCCATGTGTATTGCTGCGAGCAAGACAAGAAGCAATAGGGAAGGAAAAGGGAAGAAGTAATGTCAGATTATGGCAGGCGAATGGAGCAGGATCAAAAGTCATCAAGGCATATGCTTGCAGGAACGCGAAACTTGCAAAGAGATTAAGGTGGCCGAGAGCACCAACTTGAGAAGAAGACCTCCAAAACTGTCGGCACGCAACATGCTGGCACCAGGACTCACCGACCAAGCCATCTTGTCTGCTGTGTGTAAGTATTACAGAGACTACGACCGAGATTGACAGGAAACCTGTGATTTGTGCCTGGAGTCAGGTGGCGGATGCCTTACAAAGCGATCGCAGCTCACAGGCAAGAGTAACTGCCACACTATGGTGGTGACTACACGATCACATCACTTGCATGCTTCCGCAGTAGCGACGGCGGTGTACTCAAAGCCCGGGATAGATGCCCGGCATCGCTGAGCGCATATTCGCTTTTGTAACAAGCACATCCTACAACACTAGCTGTCAACCTGCTGCTGTTCAGCATGCAAACGAGTATGAGCGTATATGATGCACAACTTTAGAATGATTGTGCGTGCACTTGCATTCTGGACTTGGCCCTGTACTGCTCTCTTGTCGCACCCTCAGGCAGCGAGGCTGCTGTTGTTATCATTCTCTGTTATTCAGGCCTAATCCATCACAACGAATCAAATACAGCTTATTTTGCGAGTGTCCATGCGTGGGTGCCTGCGTGATGTTGAATTTCACCCGTGGCAACAGCTGCTCCATGATTGAGATGGCGGTCCTGCGATTGGCAACCAACAAGCGTAGCAATAGCGTTAGTCAGCTCTGGCACGTGTACTTTTAGCTGCAAGATGCGGGCTGACAGCCAAGCTGCTGGTATCAATTATACAATCACACTGTGCCATTGACCGTCAGCAGTATGTAGTGGCTTATCTGCATCAATTGTAACGTTAGCCTGTACTAACACAGTCATACATGCAGCAAAAGTATGCAATGGGCACAGGCTAAAACATCACCACATGTCTGAGCATGCTGAAACGTGGTATGCACAAAAACCTATGGCTTGCAAAGGCGCCTTGGTAGCGTGCCATCTATAACTGTTGTACAAGATGCACAGCAGTCACCAATGTACCATATGCACACTGGGGTCTACGTTGTTGATGGCATGGCTGAATTGTTACCTGGTATGGAGTGTGGGTTCACTGCACAGCATGTTGCTGGTGCCTTGAGCAAGTGCCATAAAAACAATCAACTGGTCCTGCAACCTGCACAGCGTCAAACATACACACACACCAGCAGCAGGAGCAGCAGCAATGACAGGCATGAGCAACAACAGCAGCTGCAGACGCATAGACAGCAGCATGCGTTAGTAGCAGAGTATCACCTCACTGCTGTCAATACAGTAGCAGTTTATCACAGCGCAATTGCAGTGGGTGCAGCAGTAGCAGCAGTGCAATGATTTAACAGGCAGCACAGTCGTTGCGGCGCTGCGCAAGAGCGCTTCCTGCATGCAGTATTCCCAACCCAATGCGTACAATACTGCTGGCCATCAGGAAATCGTGCAGCAGCAGGAAATCATGTACAACAAGCAGCAGCAGGAAATCATGTTCGACAAGCAGCAGCAGGAAATCATGTACGACAAGCAGCAGCAGGAAATCATGTACGACAAGCAGCAGCAGGAAATCATGTACAACAAGCAGCAGCAGGAAATCATGTACAACAAGCAGCAGCAGGAAACCATGTACAACAAGCAGCAGCAGGGCTGGGACCAGCTGATGTTGGGGTGCACAAGCAGGCCCATGGTGAAGACAATGTAAAGCACCCAAAAAAATAAAATCAAAGCATGTATCAATGTGTTTCATGATAAAACACACCATGAATTGCAGTAGGTTTAACTACATCTCTATAGATAATAACAGTCAATGACTTGATGCACTGAATGCAAACTTACCAATCGTCCACAGCAGCCCCAGTTTCCAGCACCTCTATCAACTCCCGAGCAGCAATGGCTCCTACTCCTTCTGCCGACACTCCCCGCTCTGCTAATGCCGTGCTGCCAAACAAACAACCGCTGCTGGTCTCAGCTATCAAAACAATGCCGCCACCATCACCCCAGGATCTGTCAGGCGGCTCCTGTATTGCCTGAATATCCACAACCACACTGCATATGCCCTGCATAGACCCTGCCGCTGGCGCCGTTGCTGCTGCTGCAGCAGGTGTCTGTCCACTGCCACTGCTACCCCTAGTGCTGCTGCTGCTGCCGAAGATGGTGTGAGGGTTTTTGAGTGCCTGCCTGATGTCAGCTGCAGCTGCTGTGGCCATTCTGTGGCCAATTTCTGGTCGTACTCTGCCTGCTGTGTAAGCATAGCCGTCTATTCGGACTACATGCCCCCTGTTTGTGATATTAAACGCTGGCAGAGACTGTCCTGCTGCTAGAGATGGCACCTGTGGCACACAATAGGATGAATGAGTCACGAGTCATCTTGAAATAATTGTCACCAGCAGGACTTGAAATGGCTACCGACTAGAGCAGCAGACAAAGACTAAGCACCACCAAGCAAGGCGATTGATTTATTTTATTTCATTTCATTTTCACCAACGTTTGATCTACAATTCAACCAAGTGAAACAACCAAAGTGCAAGCTTCAGCTGGCTGAGAGAATTTGGGCCAATTAGTTTGTAATAGAAGCTGTATCTACAGTACCTAGCAAGTTTCACTAGTGCACTGGTAGCCCCTTCGATTCCAGCAGACTGCAAACTTTGCATAAGCGTGTTCTCCTTTCTGTGGGGTATTTGGAATGCTGAGGCCGGCTGTGTGTTTGGGCGAATTTCACATTTTTTTCTCATTTTTTTCACTTTTCAAACACACACAAGCATTCAGCTGGTCTTGGCAATCCCAACCCCACAGAAAGGACAGTACTCTTGTATGCAGAAGATGACTATCTCTTTGATGTGTACATGAGAATACTTCGACATCATAGATAACGATAAGATATCAACAGACAAAAACAAATAAACATACAAATGTAAAGAAGTTGGTGATTGCTGTCACTTGGCGACAATAATGGTGCAACAGCAGCATACACATTATGAATCAATCCAGGTGCTAGATAATGGAGCAGTACAAGCTTGCGCAACAAAATAAGCATCAATCATACCTGCAAAACCACTTCTCCACCACCCTTGGGATAAAACCCTCGTCTCACAAGCTTCAGATCCACAGCAGCAGCAGCAGCAGCAGCAGCAGCAGCAGTGGCAGCAGCAGTGGCAGCAGCAGCATAACTGCTTGCAGCAGCAGCGGAGGCGCCAGAGCCCATCAGGCGTTTGAATGTTGGCAGGAAGATGTGTTGCAGGTAGCCTATAGGGGGAGCAAATGATGCATCTGTTCCACCCCTCAGGGTGAGAGTGGACACACTACAGCAGCAGCAGCAGCAGCAGCAGCAGCAGTTGGTTTGGCTCTTGCTGCGGTAGAGGTTCAAACTCTCTTAACAAGGGAAAGCTGTGGCCTGGCCCATGGACTGGAAAAACCTGGAGAAACCTGACCTGGCTTTAGCTACATGCTGCAAGTTGCAGACGTCAACAGATGTCAACAGGACTCTTGCTGAAGTGTTGATGTATCCAGAGCTTCAGCTGTGATACCTGCACTACAGCTGGGTCGTCATAGGCAATAATTTCAAAACAGGTTTATTACAATAAACGAAAACAGAGGAAAAAGCGATTATTGTACTTTATGCGTGGGTACAGGGGGACTCAAGCCAATAGCAGGATTGCTGATGCTGCTGTACATTGTACAGCCATGAGGGCGTTGGTGTGTACGCCCTGACAGCAGTACTATTCCGAATCACAAGATTCAAACAGATACAGCAAAGTTTCACAACAGAAGGGATGGAGTGACAAAGCTACTGCAGATTATTAACTTGTCCGCCTGTGCAATGGCACGCGGGGCTGATGGCAGGGGTGCTATGGCTGATGGGTAATTTATATCTATTATTCATATATACATTGATTTTTTTACCTATGATCTCAAATGTATCTGTCTTTATTGACAATTATTTACGATCAATTATAGCAGATTGCCAGAGAGTGGATCTCACCTGCCTGGCGGTTGCGCATACAGCAGCACTGGCAGCGCCTGTTGTACCATGAGAGTGCAACTCCCAGCAGTTTTTGTGTCAGCGGTGTAACTGCCGACTGTTGGCCTTCCGGGTGTGAAGCAGATTGAAGTTGAACGGATTTCATCGCCTGTTAGTTTGCCATGGCTGATGGACTCTACTAACCGGAGGCCTGTGAGGTGCTGAGGGGATAAGCCGGGCTTAGCTCGACCTGAAGTGACCGTCAAAAATTGAATATCTAATGTGGGTTTTATACAAAAACCACATATATCTTTAATATATCTTCAATTGTACCTGCCTTTTGGCGCTTGTAAAGTAGCACACACACATCATATAATGGCATGTTCTGGCATGCATATGGTGGCATGGAGCTGATGAGTCCTCGTAGGCCGCCTACTGGCCATGGGGCACAAACTTTGTCACAAATTTGGCAAAAAATGTTTATGACGTACGGCGCTGTTGGTTTTCAATCAGTGTGTGTGTATTTAGAGAGAAGAAACATTCGTGAGAACTCCAGGTCCTGTAATTATGTATACCTGCTCTGATATTATTGACTTGTATGCTTTTGCCCGTGATCGCTGACAGAGCTACTGCGTTGCGCAGGATTTGACCACCACCCTCTAAGTGCGAGCCTACAGCACCAGCACCAGCAGCAGCAGCAGCACGACAAACACCACCACCAGCAGCAGCAGCAGCAGTAGCAGTCATGAACCAAATCAAACGACCGACCTGAAGAGGGCGCTGCTGGGGGTTGACATCTCAGAATTGCTCACCTATACAGTTGCTGACCATGTAAGTCAGCCGCACAGAACTGCCAGTGCGGTGAATTGATAACTGTGATGATGAATTAGGCTGATAAACCCAGCAGTAAAATATTCCAGACAAGGTTCATGATCATCGTTCATAGTGACCTCGTTTAATTGCAAGGCGTTGAGCCTCGAATATCTGATTCATCGGCACAGTACTGCTGTGCTAGCACCCCTATCTAGTACCCTCTCTAACTGTGTTCTGCCAGCATCACAGCACCTCGACATAATGTGATGATTGCATGCAAAAATCAGCAGCCACGGTTATATTAATACGCAAGCTGCAGTCGAACGAGAGGAGGCCTGTTGCTGCTAACTGCTGTGAATGCTGCTGCGCTGTCGCTGTTGTTGCTACTGCTATGGATGGATGGGCTCTCTTATGCCCGTGCTGCAGGTGTATATGAATTGTAAGTTGCGTACGTACCGTGAAGAGACTGATTTTGCTGAGCAGGTTGTTTGACAAGGTTCAGACTGCAACTGCAGCAGTTGCTCTGTGCCTGGCGATCACCACTGCTGCATTGCACTGTTGCTGACAACTTGATACAGGCGTCTGAATATTTGTTGCCACTATCAGAATATGCTCATGAGCATTGCAAAGTCTGATTCTGCCTCAGGCAATAGCATTTGCCATACCAACTCACCATCAATACATACAGCATCAGCAGGAGGGCTCCATTCTGGGACCGGTCTCCCTGTCTTTCTGACTGTGTCCGAGCGCGCGAAAGCTTTCATACGGCTCACAATGGAGCGTGGCTTCTGATGAGGAATAATAGTGCCTTGGCGCAGAGGAATGGAGACAACCGACCAACAGCTGAGTACTACAATTCAATACACACCAATACGGGACACAGCAGCAACTTGGTAATAAAGTCTTTGATGATTTGCTGTGAGCCGCCTTGTCAGCTCAGCTTCTGCATGGGAACGCAACATGACCTTCCCGCCAGCTAGCGATGTAACGACAGCATTGCTGCACCGTGCAGCCACGGGTCGTGGCAGAGCCGATCACTGAAGGCTTCTACGGTTTGCCAAGGTCTGAGGAATTACAGATGCGTTGATATGCGGTGGCTAGCTGGCCGTGGGTATGCTGGCAGTCGCAGGGTTACTGCCTGTGCACCAGGCCGCATTAATGTGCCAGGGCTTGGCATTCTTTGGTTTCAAGCTCGGATGACAAGTCACCACTGTTCTGCACTTTGCACAATTTGCAAGTCACTACTATTCTGCAATTTGCATGTAAAAGAGAAATGAGCCATGCAGCAAGTTGAAATGCTATGGTATGTAAAAGATATTGAGCCATGCAACAAGTTGAGATGCTATGGCAAATGCACTGACATGCGTCGGGGCGCCACCCTGGTGTGATGCTTGTGCCTGCCTCTGTATGTGCGGACACCGGGGCGGGCTTATTAAGCTGTACAGGTCAATTATGTGTTGGCCCAGTCAATGCAGTGAATGCAGTAATCGGACTGTTAAGGCTGCTGACATGAGCAGTTGATCTTGCTCCACTCATGTTCTGATCTTCAACAGTCTACCCACAACGCTTGACTGGTCTTGTTTGCTTTTCTCCCAGCCCCACTTTTTCTCCTCGCCTAGTTGATACTCAGCACCGTTGTGGACTGCTACAGGCTGATGTGCCAGAGCATACTATGTAGTGGGGGTGACTTAAAACATGGTAGTACTGCAGAATGTGCTGCAGAAGATAGTGAGGGGGCATGTGTTACACAAAGGTGGGCAAAGGTGTTCATATGATGAGGCCCTTTCACAAGAAAGCCCCTTGGACTACCTCTGAAACTGCCTCAGGGCATTTTCAGCAAATATTATCATGCAGAGGCAACAATGCCTACACAATGCTGATGTTGCAGCACCACTCACAGGGACCAGGACACAAACGTCTGTACAAATCTCAATGATCTGTTCGCACCCTACCCTCTCTGGCCTTCAAATCAGCACTGCAGTATGTACATGAATGGACAAATAGATGTATGATGTATTACTGGAGCATCCATCCTGCATCATGGTATGATAACATACTGGAAACCCTCTTTTTCAAAGTATCACGATTGAAGACCCAGAGACCACCGATCTCGAACTGTGGCAAATCTTCACTCACCATTTTCAAACCCACACAAACCATGATGCTTCATGAAGTTTCAGCAACATTTTCCCACACTACACACAAGTGTCCATTTCACTCAAAACCCACAATGCCAGTCCCTGCTATTAACGCATTATACCATGATCATCGACCAAGAACCAAACCCAGCCCAGAGGATACTGCTAATTTAGCAGTTGCTCTTGGTCTGGTACTTGGCGCAGGGAGCGGACTCGCTGCTCAGAGGGCCGTACAGCTTGGTGTTGTCCACACCGCTCTTGCTCTTCTCGCATGCGCTGTATGTGTCCCAGGCAGCCTGTGCAAGAAGGAGCAACAGCAATACTCAACATAAGGTTCACTGCTTGTGCAGTGGGGGTAGATGCTGTTGACCAGGACTGCGTTTACTGCATGGTATGCACGTCGCAGTTGGTCCATCACCAGGGGTACATCTGTGGCTGCCTAAAAACAGAACCCCTTGGCTGCCTAAAAACAGAATCTACCTGACAGGAGTAGAAGAGTATTTCTGGTACAGCTTCAATGTACAAATATGAAACCAGAGACAAACGCCCAGGTAAAAATCTTGCAGGACACATCATGACTCAGCTGGATCAAGCATCAAAACACAACAGCTACAATGGTTCTCCAGGCAGAATGATTCACTGGCTTTGGGTATGTACATATTCACACTGCAACAGCATGATACTCACGGATGAGGCAACCTTCTGGTAGATCAGGGCGCAGCCATCGGGCTTGGTCTCAACCTTGTAGATCACTGGGGCACCTGCAGCAGCAGCAGCACACATTGTGTTAGACCAGGGGCATTAGATACATACAGTGTTGCTTTGCATACACGTGGTACTCAGTATCTCCTGTTTACTGTAGAAATGCAGCTGCTAGAACACCCAGTGCCAGTGGTAGATACAGTATAGAGGCCTTGCTGCTGCAGATGTAAGCCTCACACAGGCTGATACTGCCCACGTGCAATGATGTATGACACAGTTACAGATCACGTAAAGCCTGTGAAAGCCGATGACTCACTGGCGATCTTCTTGCCGGCAACGCATGCCTTGTAGATGGCCATCTTGTTGGTCTGTGCCAGGCTGGAGGCAACCTTGTAGCTGGATGTGTGGCAGAAAGCAGCTGCGAGCACGACACGACAGCAGAGGGAGAGGAGAAACATGTCGCAATGAACGTGATGTCAGTGATCAGTTGCTGGATGGGGTGCGAAATGCAGAAAGTGACTCGAGTGAGTCATACGCAACCTGATTCCATGGTGACTCAACCCGTCGGGCTGTGCACTGATGAAAACAACATTACAACAACAACAAGCGCAGTTACAAAGTGCGGTGGGTGTGGTGGTGTGACAAGAATTAGCGTAGCTGGACAGATCATAGGTGGGCGGAGCTGCCAAAGAGTCAGGCATCGGCGATCGCTGTTGCAGGCACTTGAATCTCACCATCGCTGGTCTGTGCAACGACAGCCAGGGCCAGCAGGGCCAGGATAGCGCAGGCGGTGGCCTTCATGGTGCTGTTCGTGACGGGTTGCGGTGATCTGTAGGAACTGGGTGTTTTGCAGCTAATGGCAGAGCAAAAGCAGGCAGTTGACATATATGCGAATGCGAGATGCAGTATTAGTAGTGAAACAGCTCCAGACACTGAACGTCTTACGGCGGAATATGCTGGCATATGCAGACATGTAACACGCATATGGAGATTCCCCGTACGAGTGCTGGTGATGCAACTGTCACGATGCCTCGTTGTGCTACAAGAAACACCGCATGTCCCTGATAAGTGCAATCAGCCATCATGAAGCGCATTTGGCTGATTGGCACCAGCAGTACGGCCCCGCACTGTCTTGAACTGCCTCCTCCCGTAGGAAGTACAGGCCCGCATTCCGCAGTTGCCTTCCAAAACATCATGTTACTGATTATTTGAGGCCACACAAACATAACATCGGTTATGATGGTGGATTCGCACGCGTGCAGTTGGTGCCACAGGCTCCTTCAAGCTGTCGCAAGTTGTCTGAGAGCAACGAGCATTGCTTCTTGCTCACTGCATTGCAACGCCGCCCAAAGCCTGGATAACCATCAGCACATGTAGCACATGTGCAATGCTAGTGCTTAAGGAATCAACATTGGCAGCAGCACCATCAGTGGCCGCAGTGAAGGCAGCTGTTGACATCACTAGTGTACTGCTTATTCATGCTCAATCACCATGGCTGCCAATGACCAGTGTTGCACTCAGCGCTGTGCCTAGAGGCTTCACGTCGAGATAGGGCCTATCTCAAGACCTTTACACAGCTAAGAGCTGTCCTTGAAACCCAAGGCGCAGCTTACCGAGCTCGTCAAGTTGGCACTTACTGCTTCAGGTGAGTCACCGGTGACATGCATCTGGTACTATCAGTGAGTCACCGGTGACATGCATCTGGTACTATCAGTGAGTCACCGGTGACATGCATCTGGTACTATCAGTGAGTCACCGGTGACATGCATCTGGTACTATCAGTGAGTCACCGGTGACATGCATCTGGTACTATCAGTGAGTCACCGGTGACATGCATCTGGTACTATCAGTGAGTCACCGGTGACATGCATCTGGTACTATGCATAAGCTCGTGCTCTATTGCCACAACCATCACCATCGCAGACACCGTCACCCCTGCTGCCCTCTCTTGGAGAATTGGCACGGTAGCTAGCCCATAAGCAAGGCTGTCCAAGCCAATCCCAGGCACGATAGGCAATGCACAGCATGTCAACAGGTATACAGATTCAGCAGGCTCAAGAAAATTCTTTGGCTGTAAAGCCAGCTGTTCCACAATGGGATTATTAGATGGCAGGTACTTTAGATCGGCCTATCTCCACATCTGCAATGTTGGTGAAGTTCACCGTGAAGGATGAACAAGTATCATACACAGCAGCAGCACTGGGTGGCGCCCCAAAGCATGTCAGCACACTTGCCACAGCCTGGCTCAATTGCCTTCACACTTGCCACTGCGCACCAAACCGTTGAATGCCTGCAAATCTTTCATACTGCAACGCATTTGATAATGCCCAAGCATCTGCTCAGCTGCAGTGAGTGCAGTATGGCAACTTGCATGATGCATTAGTCTCAATCTGTTGCAGGGCTAGCCCAGAGCACTCTGTGCCCAGCCGATACATCTCTGTGACATCAGGTACGGATCAGCATGGCATGCCTGCTGCAAACTCTAGAACATCTTATGATAATTATCATCAACACTTATAAGTGTTGTTCTGAATTATAATATGGTAGTAAGCCTTACCACCACACATTTACTTCCTTGGAGTAATTCAGCACTGCTACGGTATGAGCTGGGAGTGACTTCTCAATGCCACGTACTGCCTTCAATTCAGAACTGGTCTTGTAAAACGGTGTTTTCCAAAGCACTCCAAAAGTAAGGTAGCCACTTCGTTAAAATTTTTCGGGATGCCCCTCTGGGGCCAGGTTGTGTGGTATATACCATAGATGGTATGGTAGCCTACGATACCTTTGAAAGGGCTTTTAAAGTAGGCCGCCTGTCGGACAGGGTAGGCTTGCAGGGTTGGAAAGCCGGCACAGTGAGTGTGCTGCTTGCCGTATCACTCATTGTCAACAGTTACCTGCTGCAGAGTTCAGCGAACTCTGAAGGCCTTATCTGGCTGGGCCGTCCAGCTCAGTGACTGAGCGTAGCACAAGTAAAGGATGCTCAACTTGCAGCAAGTCACCTGCATGTAGTACATGACTACCCAGCTCAATGGTTAGGCTACAAGCCGCAAGCCTTGCAGTGCCAAGTTGCCAGCCTGGCAACTTGAGCATCAGGTGCTGAGCATCAGGTTCAACCAGTCATGGTGAAGTTCACCAGTCAATGGCATTGCGGCAAGAGCAGTGTGAAAGAAATATAGCCATGCAGCAAGTTGAGATGCTATGGCAAATGCGCTGTCATGCGTTGGGGGCGCCACCCTGATATGATGCTTGTGCCTGTCGTCTGTTCTGGCTGTCCATCCAGCTGTCACCAAAGTCCTGCACCAAGTATTGCGGCAAGATTAGTGACTTGTTATAACTAATGGTATGGTGGTCGTGATCCCAGCCTGTTAAGACTCAGGTTGGCAGAGTCAGCAGTCAGAGAGTCACTCTCTCAGAACAGGCTGTTGCGTCAGAACTGCCATCGGGGCTGCCGAGCAGGGCCTGGCCCAGTGGCACTGGCAGGATCATCCAGTGAGAATATGGCACCGCTGCCAACACCTGCCACTCACCTCTTGAAAAAGTAGTAAAGGCTTCACTCCGAGTTGGACATGCCATGGCAGGATGTCAAGTTGTAGATTTACGAGTGATAGGTTGCCAACCTGAATGACTCTGACTGTAGAAAATCTTATTTCCATAATACGAAAAAACGAGTGTAACATGCGCATGGGCCCCATTAGGATAGTAAATGAAATTGTGCAAGAGAGAAAGTGGGATTGTAGAAGAGATTGAGCCAATTTCAGTCCCATTAATGCCCTATATACTGGGCAACATGCAATGAGTGCACCATGCAACTTGCATATGCGATCCGATTGCATAATCAAGTTGATCATGATCAATGGCTCTGTGATCGATCCGCGTGATCCAGCAGAGTCCGTTTGAAAGGCTTTCACTGAAGCACGGTGCTTCTACAGAATTAACAGATCATGTGTCACTGACAGCACAGCAATTTGCATTTCGCATGCAAATTGCTGATGGTGCAACAGGTGAATAGGCATCAGGCGCCCTTTCTGTTCCTCTCCAGGCCCTGACTGAGACCTGGACAACATTGCCAAGTGTCGGTGATACTGTTAAAATTCTGAGGGGGAGCCTTGCAGGACACTGACTGGGCAGCATTTTGGAGGAGCTGGCAACAGAAAGCGCTCAAGCAAACCCAAAAGAAGTTCAACCCAAGTTGATACAGTGTACAGTGTATCTTTTACATTTGTTTGACAACATCTTACAGGAGAGTTTCTCTTTGGAGCTGAGCTGAGCTGATGAGAAAGGTCGCCTGGAAACTCTGCTGGTGCTATCACTGCCACTCCGACTGGCCACGGTGGCCAGGCTGGTGGCACCTCACCACAGTAAGCCATGTTGGTGTGTATGCTTGTTCTAGAACACAGTTGCAAGGAATGTTCCAATCTGGGCGGCCAAAACAGGCGGCGCAATAGGTGCATCATACAGTGTATTACAAGGTAGCTTATTCACATGATGAAGCGACACCCTGCCAGGATCCCTCAGTGAGATAACCCCTGGGATTGCAAACTGGAATTGTCTCCAGCATTTGTAGGCATAGACAAGAATGTTTCCCAGGAGAACGTTCTCTACGAACATCACAGCTGTGAGCTGCGCACAGCAAGATGTGTCAGAAAATTCCAACACAATTTGCCACACAAATCTCATGTAATAACTGTTCAAAGCATCATTGGACCATTGATTCACACTGCAGTATGAACACAAATGAACAAATAGCCATCCCGGCTATGCAGCAAGTTATTGGAACCAAGCATCCTGCACATGACCATGATGAAGTTTCAAAACCCTGTGTTCCAGCACTTTACAACATCAGCAGTTGGGTAATCAGCCACACAATGCTGCACACTGCAACCTGTTTTCCGTCTCAGAGAGTGATTACTATCACTCACATCAACCAATCATTACACAAACCATGAGTATGTCCGCCAACAAGCCCCACTTTCCACAAACACACACACACACACACACACAGGTGTCCATTGGATTCCCAACAGTGCTTATGCTTCAAATATGATTGAGTGTGAACCACAACATATGTGGTGTTTAGGGGTGCTGCTGCATTTAGCAGTTGCCCTTCTTCTGGTACTGCTCGCAAGGTGCTGACTTCTCACTCAGAGGAGTGTAGTACTTCTTGTTGTCAACCTTAGTCTTGCTCTTCTCGCAGTCGCTGTATGCATTCCAAGCATCCTGCAGAAAAAAATGAGACAGGAACAATAGCATGTGAAATCTAGGGCAGGCAGCATGCATCACACAACCAGCGCAGCTGCACAGAGAGACAACCACTAATTGGTGGGGAAAGCTGCTGACTCTGTCCGTAGGATGGATAGTATGCACACTAGCCTCGTATTGCTAACTGCCAAGTTGTCAGGCTGCAGCCATTGCAGCTTCGTTGGAATCGAGTTAACAATCCACTGTGGCTGCCAAGGCAGAGAGTGTCTGTGCCAGTAACCTTATCAACTCAGCTCTAATGAACGTCTGACGGCTGCAATAGTTCTAGGCTCACGTTGTGGTGGAAAAAACTTGCAAGGTATATAGTTGTATAACAGGAACATAGACTGAGTACTCACAGCGTTGGCAACCTTCTGGTAGACCAGGGCACAGCCATCGGGCTTGGTCTCAACCTTGTAGATCATTGGGGCGCCTGCAGCAACATCAGCAGCAGAAGCAGTACACTCATTGCGTTCGACACATGCATCTATGCTAATGAGCTTAATGACAGTAAGTAAGGGGTCGCCTGCTGACTATGTATGTGCGTGATGTACACATGCCGCTTACTGTGCCAGCTGCAGCCAAAAGAGCGTCACTACTTCTGCAGTTCAGTATGCAGTGCCAGTGGAAGGCTCATGCATGCTGCTGTTGCAGATGTGGGAGTGTCAATGCTGATATGCAATGAGATGTACAAGCACTATTAAAACTCTGGATGGCACAGGACTCACTGGCAATGATCTTGCCGGCAACGCATGCCTTGTACATGGCCTCCTTGTTGGTCTTGGCCAGGGATGGGGCAACTGCATAGCTGGATGTGCGGCAGAAAGCAGCTGCAAACAGAAAATGCGACAGTGGAAAGAAGGTAAGCGGATTGCGCTATCATTTGTTATCATTCATGTAGAGGTATGAAGTTGCGAAATGTTGCACACAGACCGAGAGTGGAGAATGACACTGCGAGGAGCTCGTTTACTGTCCTGGTGACCGACGTGCTAGAGAGGCGCTGTTCATGCAACACGAATTAGAATGCAGTATGGCTGGCACTCAAAGCGCTAGGATTGTGCACAGTTGCAGCTAGGAGATTAGGAAAGGTCGACAGATCACAGTGGCGGAGTGACAACAGCGTCTCATTTCTGTGATCGCTGCATCGTGCACTCTGATCGCACCTTCGCTGGTCTGTGCAACGACAGCCAGGGCCAGCAGGGCCAGGATAGCGCAAACGGTGGCCTTCATGATGGTGGTCGTAGCTGGTGACAATGAAATGTCGGGGCAGGTGGGGTAATTGAGGGACTGTAAAGAACTGTAAAATTTGCAGTTGCTATTGTCAAGGTGGGCGGCAGTATAAATAGCAGAAATGCTCAAAACACTTGGCGTCTGACGGTGGAATATACCGGCATATACAGACATCTAACACACGCACATGCAGATTCCCCGTACGAGTGCAAGCAATGCAACTGTCGCGAGGTGCCTCATGCTGCTAACAGAAAGTCTTGATGCCTGTATATGTATGTCGGTTCCTGTGCTGTGACAAACGCTGTCAGTTCTGGACCACTGGCCTCGATCGATCATCAGAAATACAGCCTCATTGTTTCTGGACCTGCTTCTTGCATATAGTGATGATAATATGAGACCAAAGCGTCATTCATAGACTACGTTGGTTTCTTTGGTCTGCAATGGTGTCTCTCGGCACTGCAATGGCAATGCACCTCAGTACAGGCCTGTGCTTAACAAGCTGACCTGGCATGGCTATGACATCATACAGCACAGCTGCTGCTATGAGTTCCACCACTTAATGCCAATGGCGTCAGCTCGGTCTCAACATCAAGCTCTGTCGGTCCAACCTGACTGTAGTTGACACCTGCTGCTGCTGCTGCCCCTGCTGTTCCACTTCCCGCTGTATGTCTTCTTCGCTGAGCTCTGTACAAATGTACTCCCTGCACCACCACAACAGCTGTCGTGACCAAAACAGCTCCCCCAATAAACCCTACCCATAGGTGCATGCCATTGCCAACCTTCCAGCTGCTAGCTTCTGCAGTCGTGCCCTTACTAACCTCTTCACTGCTGCTGCCACCTGCATTAAGAGCTGACGGCTGCTGCTGCTGTTGTCTGCTTGGATGCTGCTCGTCATCATCGACATCATTGGTTGTGTCTGCATTTGCAGCTGCCTCTTCATTGTCAAACTTTACCTCCTGCTGCTGCTGCTGCTGCTGCTTGGCCGCTGCACCTGCCACAGTTTCCTGTGTTTCTGCAGCATCACCGTAGTCATCATCATCATCAGCTGCATCAGCTGCCAAGTTTGATTGTGGTGCTGCAGGGGCAGGTGAAGCTGTCATGGATTCCTGCAGCAAGACAACGACCCACAAAACACCATAAGGGTTCAATCATCTAGCCCTTGTTTGGCAATCTCTGATAAAGGAAAATACTCATCCCCGTTTGATTGATACAGAGCATGAGAGCTCAGCAGGATGCATGCATCATCTCCCTTTACAGAGCATGAGCGCTTCTTGATGGGCTAGACAGACCTTATGACTGTCAGAGGAGTTGAATAACAACATGTCTCTTTCCCTTACATCAGTTAGCAGGAGATCATCAGGATCTCAAATCCTGCACGTCCATCTGCCAGCACATCAGCATACTGCTGTTGTTGCCAACAGCCTGCTGCTGCTGTTGCCAACAGCAGTGTGCTGTTCAGTTGCTGAAGGCATGCGAAGTATGCTGCTGCCTCAGGTAATACAGCATCATGCGTCCTCCATCAATGCAGCACTGCAACTATATAATCAGAGCTTTTACTCTGATTCAGCCCTTACCAATGCAGAGGAATCTTCTTCTGCTGCTGCTGCTGCTGCTGCTGGTTTCAGGGCATTGCAGTCAACCTCTGCAAAGCCCACTCGAGAGTTTCTTTTGTCATACTGCAAGCAGCAGTTACAGCACACAAGCACAGTACTGCTTCAGCTTGACTGTCAATTCTCCGCACATCTGTAAACAGGTTCGTAAATGGTATCTGAACTCGTTCAAGGAAGTGGTGTACTGATCAGCATTTTAATAGAACAGCCTGGGCTGTGCAGGCACTCAACTTAATTGTAGACAACAGCACAGAACAATAAGTCATGCTGCAGCTTGTCCAGGCTTGAATGAATGCAATGAAACTTTAGGAAACATTCACCACTTATCATCTGAATAACATCATACGCACTGGTTGGCGAGCTCAATCTTGAGCACAAGATCAAGCTCGCCAACCAGTGCGTATGATGTATTTGAATGATAAATGGTGGATAATTCCTGGAGCTGTTCATTGGTCAGTTGGAAAAATGGACTGGAGAAAATTGACTAGAGATATTTGACTAGAGAAAATTGAAGAGATTAGAACAATCACCTGAATCAGCAGATTCCTGACAATGATGCCTCCTATTAGCATGCCCTGGTTGCCGTTGTCAAACATGCCCAAGCAGTACTGCCCCCGGCCACCCTGGAATAGGTATCTCTGGGGAGTCAGCCTGAAAGAGACCCCTTCTGCAGTACATCACCAGCAGCAATGATGGTGGTTTTGGCCAAAAAAAGAAACAAATAGATTTAAGTTGATTATTATATCTCTGGGGAGTCAGCCTGAAAGAAACCCCTTCTGCAGTACATTACCAGCAGCAATGATGGTGGTTTTGGCAAGGAAAAAAACAAATAGGTTTAAGTTGATTGTTATATCTATGGGGAGTCAGCCTGAAAGAGACCCCTTCTGCAGTACATCACCAGCAGCAATGATGGTGGTTTTGGCAAAAGGAACAAATAGATTCAAAGTGATTATTTTACTCTCCAACCACTTTGACATCAACCATTTGATATCTCTGAGGGGTCAGCCTGAATGAGACCCCTTCTGCAGTAAACGGATCACCAGCAACAATTGAGGCTTTCGAAAAAAACAGCAAATGGATTTCAGCAATTGACAATACTGTTTTTGCCGGTATTATACTCTCTAACCACTTGATACTGATTGATGCAGCTGGCTTGCACCCACACCAGCATGGCACAGGCAGACTGTGAGGATTCTGTTTAAATCTATCAACTCCCTCTGTCTCTCACTGTGTGTGTGATGATATAGAGATGATTCATCAAAAGAGCACCCTGCTCTATATGATTCAAGTCCTGAGATGGAGCGAAGTATGCCTCGGCTGCTACTGTCCTCCACCCCAAAGTTGCAACCACAAAGCATACTATCATGGCTATTTGAAACAGAAGTGCAGCATCTGCGACTGTGGTGCCAATGGGTTGTGTTTTGCTGCCAAATCTACTGGTCCTGCTGCTGCTGCTGAATCAACCTGCTGCTGCTGCTGCTGCTGCTGCTGAATCAACCTGCTTGCTGCGGCTGCCGCCGCAGGATGCTCCTCACCTGCCAGGTGAACCGCTCCTGTTGGAAAGAATTGTTCAATGCCCTCAAAGTCAGGCGGTGCACCCCGCCAACAGATGTCATTATACTGCAAGACACAAGTGTTTATTGGTAATTATTTTTTTTGGCCACAACAGCAACATCATGGGCTGCAGAACTGGCTCAAGCTGTCCTCTCTGTCTCGGTCGCTCTCTATCTATCTCTGCCACCCTCTTTCATAGGAGTCTCAAAAACATGATGTATGATGAGTGTCTGCTCTGGACTTGAAGCTGAATGCTGGACATGCGCATGGCTGCAAAGTTCTATCAGGTGCATGGCATGAACTAATCTGCAGAGTCAAATGTCTGTTTTGCTTGGCAGCAAGGCCAGGCTGTCAATCAGAGAGTTTATGCGAGCATTAAGACTTTGAAAATAACAATGATGAATGAGTATGCATCGAACTGCTATTACCATCATCAAAGAACATGTATCCAAGACACATATACATATACATATACATATACATATACATATAGATACACATAAATATACATAAATATACATCAATATACATAGATATACATACATGCGAGCAAATAGGCCTGGAATGGGCCTGAGCCACACCTGGGGATCAGCTCCACTACTTCTCTTGAGTCCCTTGCCCTTGATATTCTCAGTCAGCATATCCAGGAATGCATTGTATGGTGCGGTGGGCAGGTACGTAAACGTCGTGCCGCTGTCAAGAACAGCACCATACCCCCGGGCATACTCTGCCTACAGGACAAGCACAAGCACAGCACCAGCAATTAATCAGCATGGACAGACAGGCTGTGCCAGCAGACTCTGCAGGTTGGTAAGTAGTAGTATGTTACTTGTTTCGTTCAAATCCGACTTTTCTGTATGCATATGCAGTATGCAGAGGCACTTGCACTGGACAGCAGGAGGACCAGCCATGGCAGTTGCTCACGTGCATGCAAATGCAAGTTCAATTCCATTCCATAGCACGCCTCATTGATCACCACACCAGCAGATGCAGTTGCCCAGCCAACAATCTGCCTTTATTCAGATTGAGCCAACCTGGTGACCATTGCGCAGGACGCCACAGCGCTGTTTAATGAGCAACCAGGCATGCGTTGTACCGCAGGCACAGTACTGTAATGCCTCTCTCCACAGTTTCATTGCATGATTATTGCATGTTAAGGTCTCAAATCAGTTATAATCACCTCACCATGATGTACATGATGTGTATATCACTCACCACGTTGACAGCTAGAGATTTGCCGCCCAGTGAGATGCTGCGCAGGTCAACATTGTAGTAGTGCTGCCGCCTGTTCAGGAGGGGGGTGTATCGCAGCTGCAAGCTGGGCTCCAGCGGGACGTCACCTGCAGCAGCAGCAGAACAGAGAGGAGGCACACCAGCGTAACAACTCACCTCTGATCACCAGATCTATAATGAAAAGAGAGGTACCACAGCATAACAATTGACTGTTGAGGGCTCTAATGGATAGAAAGGCCAGCACAACATGCTTGCGGGCTGTGTTAATTGGTTGTTACCTGGCCCTAGATCCATGCCTTTTGGCTCGCTTACTTTGTGGCACGCGAGTGTGGAGAGTACCGTCTTAGACGGTGCAACTATCCACGTGTAACATCCCCTCTCTAGAATATTAGGAAATCCGGCAACAGGTGGTGCATCCTTATGTATCCTGCCACCTGCCTGCCTAACCGTCCTTTGGCTGATTGGGAAACAGCATCAGCATCGGCACATACTTTCCCCACAGAAACAGCACTGAATAAAGCGTCAGCCTTGCTGGCGCAGCTGCTGCTGCTGCTAACGCATGCTGCAGTGCAACGTACCCAAGAGCATTGAGCCGCCTTTTGGAAACCCATAACATAAGGAGAATATGTCATCCACAAGGCCCGATCGAGCCAACTGCACGCAGTACAGAACGAAAATCTAGGGTTAGCGTTCGCTCAGACAGTCAATGGAGCGCTTGATTTGCATGCAAGAGTCCTGCAGTTAATGCTCGTCCTCATTGCCAACTATGTCAGCAACAGCAGCACCAAGAGCACTGGGGCTTTTTGAGCTCTGACACGGTGGCAAGGCAGCATCACTTCAGCTCAACAGTAGCACCCATGTGCACTGCATAGATGAAACAGCAACCTGGGTGCGCTGCAAGCTGGAAAAAAAGCTGAACACAACAACAAGTGGAAACATTCAAGACTGGCTCTGCCGCAGTAGTGCTTGGTGCTACTGCTTGCTGTTTGCACAGGCACTTTAACAAACTGCTGGTTGCATTTAGAACTGCTGAGGACAACGTTTGCGATGCATCCAGTGACAATCAGTCGTGCAGGAGAAACCTTGACAATTAAAGGCACATGATGTGAAAATTTTACAGAAAAAAGCTCTGTCACCACCTGCTGCCGGTGACCAAAGCTCTGCACACCTGTCTAGGAAACGAGTTCATGTTGTTGCCCATGCCTAAAACACCGTCAGCCTTCTGTGCATATATGGCGCCTGTCTCCTTGTTTTCACAGCCAAAAACGAAGTCAATGCTGCTGCCTGGGTCAGGAAACTGCAGCTTATCAAGAACCAGCCAGCCCTCACTGCTGCTGAGTTCCGCTGCAAGCATACCAGCAGAATCGGCAACAGGAGCAAAAAGTAGAAGGAAAAGAAGTATTTACATTGTATTAGGCATGAAAATTTTTGAGTGGGTTCAGCATCCTGCTCAGTGTGGCGGGCACCTGCTGTCCGTGTCACTGTGCTGAGTTGGTTGAGCAGTGATATGGACAAAGTGCCTGGCCCTGCAAGCATCAATGACCTTGTACCCAGCTTTCATCAGTATCCTGTCAGCAACGGAGAGGATGGTGCTCAAAGCAGGGTACGAGGTTCATTGATGCTTGCAGGGCCAGGCACACTATTCTGCTGAATGTCAGCCTGTCGTCCTGCAGCATTGCCCTTTGAGTGCTGTAATGGTGCTGAAACTGCCAACAGCGAATGACAGCGAGCCACGACTGCTAAGAAACAATTAATTTATTATCTAATGATTAATCAAGGGTTATTTTTATGTGTTCTCCAAAGGTGTGCACCCACCATAGTGCCTTGAGTAGTAGCATTGGTTCTGCATGCAAGCACAGCTTGGGGAGCCGCATTCACAAAGCTTGTGCTGGCAGCTGAGGACCTGTGCTGTGCTGGACATGCTGGGATCAAAACCAGGATCCTGCATAAACGAAAAATTGTATGTTGGGGCCAATTTATTGCCGGCCTTTGCTGATGTCAGCTTTGTAGAGGGTCGCAGACTCATCTATCGCTGCAGATTTGGTCCTGGTCCAGATGCTGAGTCTGGCAAGTTGCGCCACGCCAGCAGAGCACGGAACTGCTGTGCATTGCTGATGGATACGGACTGCTGGTATAAGACACAGGATGAAATAGTGTATAACACTGTCTTACCATGTGTCTACCGCAATGTTTGCAGTTGGCGCAGGGAATGTATGTGATGGTGCTGCCTGTATCTATGATTGTGGAAAAGTTCCTGGGTGGTGTGCCCAACCCCAACTGCGCATAGAAGTACCTGCGAGGTGGCGTCAATTGATCGTGAGCTTTGATAACACGACACTATACATGCATGTGCTTCAAGGATGGGATCAGAGACGGTTGTGCCGAGAGTTACCCTTCTTTGATGGCACCCTGTACTGGCAACATGCCACTGCGCAAAAGGCTCCTTCCATGCAGACGGTATGCACCGTGCTGCACTTCCAAAGGAACGAATAGACCATATTTGCCGTTGGACTGCAAGCTCAGGCCCTGCAGGCCTTGACTTGTTGTTGTCTGGTACAGTAGCAACAGCAGACACACCCAGGTGCTGAGCACCCGTTGTCGAAAGCTATCAATCTTCATTTTCGTGTTCACAAGTGTTCATGACTGGCGTTCAGCATACGATGGAGCGTTGGGCCTGTCTTCTTTCATCTGACTATCGGGTGCTCTTGTCCGGTGCACCATCCAAGGCAGGCATGTAAATCAAGCGGCAGAAAGGTGATATCGGCGTAGCTTACATCATCAGGAGGGTGAGGCCTGACAGTTGTACTGTGTCATTATTCAAACCTGCAGCGTTCTCTGCGGGATCAACAATACTGATCAGCTGAGGGCCAGTAGAGCGTCGATCAAAGTTCAAACACTTCTCAAGGCTCTCAATGAGCAATATGCAACCATGGCCAGTGCAGCCAGGATACTGTGGACAAAACAGCTGACAAAGAAGCAAAAGACATACAACGACGGTTTCGTATTAGTAAAGCCAACCAGGGAGGCTATCTTATACGACGAGGATGGAAAAGAGCTGGGCTTCTGCAGCAGGTTCCCCAGCAGCATAGACATCACCTCTGAAGACAACATCAACTGTTTCGAGGGCTATCTCGTTCAAGGCGACTGCGCATGCGATGTTCATGAGATCAAGGGCGTCCATGGTCACCAGTCAGGCAGCGCTGGCGCCCTGAGCCAGCAACCCGATGCCAGAAGCAGCGCAGTTTACTGCAGACCCCTGCAGCAAGCACCACAGACTTCATGGGCACCTTGTCTCGCTGTCCGCAAGCGAAGCATAAGTACTGTAGCGCAAGAGACGTCAGATACAGCAGTCGTAGCTGCTCCCAGGGAAACAGTAGAGCCTGAAAGTGGCTTGGTCTGTCCTGCAAGCAGTTCAGAGCAGCTAAATCCCACGAACACTCGGCCACCAAGAAGCTTCTGTAGATCAGGTGAGCAGCGAATAATTTTTTTTGACAAAAAAAGTTTCCATCTGCTTGGGATGACAGTAAACTCACATTTCATCAAGACACCAGCAGCAAGATCACCACAAACTGCCATATACTCTCTGTAGATGTGCCGGTACAGTTACAGCTTATTGTCGAATTTGCAACTGCACAAAAACCCCCAAATGCCCCGCACACGCCACATCATTCCATGATTGCAAGCCGGTGTAACCTATCCATTTACTTGAAGCCTTACTGTATCAAGATTGACTCATTAATTGACACATTCCCCCAGCAACAAGTGCACCATCTGCCAACATGTCCAATTTATTTATTTTTCTATCTCTTTGTCATCGCAGCTGATGAGATTGATGGCCTGCTGGACAGTCTTGCACCAGCAGGGACCAGCAGCAGCACCTGGACTCAGCAACACCAACAGCAGGTGCACTGTGCTGTTTGCCGCCGCTTGCTGCATCATACTGTCAATTGACAGCAGCCACTTGAGTATGCTTGCACACACATCAACAGATGCAGCACATGCACTGCAACACACAGTAATGTACAGAGAACCAGCAGTGTATTGGTCAACTCTCAACTCACACCTCATTTGTGGTGCCTGTCAAGCAGAAATGTGCAGCTCAAGCATAGACGTACCTGTTTTTGCTGTTTTCCATGTAACATCTTGACTTCATTGCTTGCCCTGCAGATGCAGACAGTGCCCCAACTAGGGAGGCTCACCAGAAACCCCATCAAATCCAGCCAACAACAGCAGCAGCAGCAGCAGCAGCAGCAGCAGCAAACAAGCCTTTTGCAGCAAACAGATCCACAACATCAACAGCAAGGCCAGCAGTACCAACAGGAGCAACAGCCATTGCAGCAACAGCGGCATGCTCCAAGACCATCTGCTCAGCTCCCCAGTGACCGCAGCAGCACAAGTGATCTGTGGGGCCGGCAGATGCAAGTCAGTGGCTGGTACAGGTCAGTGCAGGAACAGCAGCAGCAGCAGCTCGGCGGCATGGCTGCCTTTGGCGCCTGCAATGGCGAGCACGAGCTGCAGGAGCAGCAACACACAGGCAATGGGTGGCAGCAGCCAATGGAGTTGCAGCAGCAGCAGCACGGGCGGCAGCAGCGGCGGCAGCAGCCAATGGACTGGGAGCAGCAGCCGCCAATAGACTGGGAGCAGCAGCAGCAGCAGCAGCAGCAGCAGCAGCAGCAGCAGCAGCAGCAGCAGCAGGGCCAGTGGGGAGCTTCAGGGCAGCGGTGGCATGGATTTGCATCATCAGGTCCCCGTGCATCTGCTAATAGAGCAATGAGCAGGTGGCAGGCCCCTCTGAATGGTTCAGGTTCAATTCCAGCTGCTGACCATGTTCAAGGCAACCTGATTGGCAGGCAGCCCTTGCAGCCTGTGCAAGCAAACCTCCAGCAGCAGCAGCAGCAGCAGCAGGACCTGGATAGGCCAGCAGGTGACACAGTGGCTTGTTTCAGTGGTTTAAGGGACAGCATGGCCCCAGATCAGCAGGTTGGGTTTAGAAAGGCTGGGGGTTTTGCAGTACCTCGGACACGTGAAGTAAGTGGTGCTGCAGGACTTGCACAGCAGCAGCAGCAGCAGCAGGAGGAGGCGGCAGGTGTTCGCTACAGCTTCCCTAGCCCTGGCCACTCACAGCCTCTAAGGCGTGTTGCCATACCAACTGTTTTTAGAACAGCAGCGGACTACACGGCAGCATTACTGGCTGCCATGGGAGAAGAAGTTAACCTGCAGCTGGCTGAACATGCTAGAACTTTCCATAACCTTGCACAACATGTCACAAACAGCAGCAGCAACCATCCAGTTGGCTTCAGGCATGGCCAGCAGCAGCAGCAGCAGCAGCAGCAGCAGGGGAGTTTGGGCCATCTACAAGCTCTTTGCAGCAAGAATGGTCTACAGTACCACCCCAACAGCACTTTGACAGTATATCACAGGAACCTTGGATCAGGCAGTGCGTGGACCAAAGGCAAAAGCAGTAGTAAAACCCTGGGCAAGAAGCAGAAGCGGGGTTTTAGAAGCAAGGTTCTAGGCAAGGGCAAAGCAGCTGAGGCTGACGAGGATGATGGTGAGGATGGCAGTGACGGAGACGAGCAGCAGCAGCAGCAGCAGCAGGCCAAGGCAGTGAGCATGTACCTGACACTGTCAGGCAGGGTGGACCGGAGAAAGCTCAGGTACTGAGGATGTGTGTGTGATGCTGATGTACCTCTTTTTTTAGCTCTGACTCATACAATTGTCGCATTTTCGCGTTGGCGTATTATGTATGGTGTGTATTATGATAATGAGTGATGATATTAAAATTATGACTCGTGCGGAGGATGTGTCTGTTGTTGGTAAACCTTGTTTAGATGCATGCAATTGTTATTCTCAGTCTTGACTTGTGCATTCTGGCTAGACTTATGCAATTATTATCCAGAGTTGCAGTGGTTGTGGCCTCCGTTACACTATACCCGTGACCATCTTGAAAAAAGATTTAAAACAAACAGAAGAGTTGCTTGCATGTTGTTGTACCCTTGCAGCACGGATTGCTGCTGCCAATGCTGCAATCACCTCTTCTTCAGCTTGCTGCTGCTGCTGCTGCTGCTGGTATGCAGGAAGCATGACTTGTGGGTCCTCAGCAGCAGTCCACTGTTTCATTCAGCAGAGGCAGATAGACCTGGTGACCGCTGCAATAAACCCTGGACTGTCATTGCAAGGTTAGTGCGCTGACTATTCATCATTCATTTCGTGAGCTGATCAATTATCAATCATTTTTTGAATAATAATTATGACTGCTCATTCATTTTGTCATCAATGATGAGAGTAAATAGTCTGCTACTCCATAAATGGCTGGTCAGCAGCATTACCCTGTTTGCACAATCGTGTTGATGTTTGTTTGCTTCTGCTGCTGCTGGTTGCACTGAAATTGATGCTGATGCCGCTCCTAATAGGGCGAGGGTGTTGACGCACATGAGGATAACTTTGCAATGGTAGAGCTCCTGTGTGTGTATGAGCGAAAACTTCCTAGGAGTGTATATGTTGTATATATCATCCGGCAAGCGACTGCAACAATTGTCTACCAGAGGTGTCATTGTTTGAGCAAAATTATATTTTATTCTACACGATTTGATCACGGGTATTTTACACTTTTATATATTTTTTTACTTTTACAACAAAATTCTATTTTGATAATACTTTAGAGTGTTTGCTTGTTCAGGAGTCTGTGGCATGGGCCCGACAAAGATGGCAGAATGGAGATAGCAGTGCTGCCGAATCAGATCCCCCAGCAGCAGCACAAATGGCCCCGGCAGCAGCAGCTGACAGCACTGCTGGCACCTGACCTGGCAACAGAAGTGCAGACTGCTGAATTCCTGAGCAGCGTTGACCTCAGAGACTGGCCACTAGTGCACAGCCTGATCACCAGCGTCCAGGGGACTGCTGCTGCTGCCACAGCAGCAGCAGCAGCAGCAGCAGCAGGCCTGGGGGATGTCAAGGTGGGCAGTGGCAGCAGGTCACAGAACAACAGCATCCAGGGAGACCAATCTCCTGCTGCTGCTGCTGCTGCTGCTGCTGCTGTTGTTCCTGCTGCTGCTGCTGCTTTGGTGGGCAATCAAAGCAGTACATCTACAGTCTGTGAAGATGATCCTGTTGGCGAGGTTGATGATCTGGTCACAGGCCCAACAGCACAGCAGCAGCAGCAGCAGCAGCAGCAGCAGCAGCGAGGGCAGCAGCAGCAGCAGCAGCAGCTGATGAAAAGGTCAAGGAAGAGACCCTGGGTTGTGCTCACGGATCCATTTGCAGCAGACCCTGATGGGGTTGCTGACATTGATGATGCACCAGCAGAGCAAGAGTCCCAAGCAACGGCGGCAGCAGCAGCAGCAGCAGCAGCAGCAGCAGCAGGGAACATGAGTGTCAGAGACAGGGCACAGCAGCTGTTGAAAGAAGTGGTACAGCGGTTCAAGCTCAATTCTGCTCAAGCTGCTGTGGCAGCACATGTAGCAGCTTGGCTGCCTGATCTGTACCAGCAGCAGCAGCGGCAGCAGCAGGGAGGGGTGGGGTCCCAAGGGCTGGCTTCAAGGGCTCCTGGATCATCTAAGACCCATCAGATCAACAGTACTGGCAGCTACAGCAGCATGCAAAAAGTAACAGCAGCAGCAGCAGCAGCAGCAGCAGCAGTAGAGTCAAGTAGTGATGGCAATACCAGCAGCAGCAGCAGCAGCAGCAGCAGCAGCAGCAGGATGCCGCCTGTGTGTTTGATCCATGGGCCGTTTGGCAGTGGCAAATCAACGCTGCTGGTGGCGCTCATACACCTGCTGACTGGCATGACTGAGGTGAGCAGCGGCTGTGTGGCTATCAGCAGCTGTGCTGGCACCCATCATTGCATGAAGTGTGGCAACTGGCTTTGAGGCGCGGGGCCGTTGACATAAAATGCTATTGCTGCAAAGTACTGATTACTCTTCTTATGAAATTTTGCATTGCGGCAGATTGTTGAGTTGACTTTTGCATTGCATTTGCTTTATGTGATGCATCTGCTTTGAGCTTTGAGTTCAGTCAGGCTCCTGGCTTGTTGAGGTGTGTTTATACTGAAAGATGTTCAATGCTGCAGCTGTTGCAATAGTAGTATGGACTTGATGCGAAGCGTTCTGTTCTGTTCTGTTCTGTTATGTTATGTTATGTTATGTTACTTTATGTTAAGATCCTGATCTTCCTCCTTCTGCTGCTGTATACAGTTTTGGGATCTGGCTGCTGACCAGGCTGAATATTGACCCAGATTGCATTGAAGATTCTGAATTGAAGATTGTGCTATCACAATCAAAAGCCCTGAAAAGACGAGTGCATGGTTATGTTGCAACTGCACAGCAGTGTCTTTGAATGCCTATTCCCACTCCTCCTCCTCTTCCTGCTGCTGCTGCTGCTGCTGCTACATAGACCCATCACGAGCCCACCGCCACAAACAGCAAAAAGCGTCGTAAACCAGCAGCAGCAGCCACCAACACTGCAGCAGCCACCAGAACCCCTCGAATCCTGGTTGCTGCCCACACAAACGTAGCAGTAGACCGAGTCCTACTGGCCCTGAAGGAATCAGGGTTCTGTGACATGCTGCGGGTTGGATCATTGCAGCGCATTGCCAAGAAACTGCTGTGCTACTCGCTGCATGCAGCAGATGACAAGCGCGATGCTTTGGGGCAGCTGCAGAGCATGTTGCAGGAGGCGCAAGGGATTGAGGCAGAGATGATAAAGTAACGCCTGGGCCCACCTTATAAATACATGAAACTATAACGTGACATGAAACTATAGAGTGACATAAAACTATAACGTGACATGAAACTATAGAGTGACATGAAACTATAGAGTGATATGATCTCTGAATGATGATTGCAGACAACGGTGAACAAAAACCTCTGCTGTAGCAGAGGTGTTTGCAACCAATGGTGAACAAACACCTCTGCTGTAGCAGGTGTTATATGTCATGAGGGAAACAACTTGCATGCATCCGATTTGACTGATGCTGACACCTGCTGCTGTCAATGTCGCCGCAAATGCTGCTGCTGCAGGGCAGAGATAGCGCAGGTGCAAGCAGGTGCTGAGAAGCAGCGGCGCAGGAGATTGGCCACAGCAGCGGTTGTAGGAGTCACCTGCTGCTCAGCACTACAGGTGATTCAGCCTTCAATGATCAGCTGTAATGTCATTCAGTGCATAATTGTAGAACATCTGATGTCATGCTGCTTGACAAGGCCATAGATAGACGGGCATATGAAAGCAATATGAATAATTCTTATACTTATATGTTGCACACAGGCCACCCTGGAGGGCCAGGTTTTTGATGTGGTGCTGCTAGATGAATCCATAGATATAGATAGGAAAACTCGGTATATAAAAGCAACATACTATAATTGAAATGAATTAATGAACTCATATGTAGCACACTTTGGAGATTTAGGTTGCTTGATGTGGTGCTGCTAGATGAGGCCATACATAGACAAAAATGGTAAATAAAAGTAACATACATTACCGATCAACTCATATGCTGCACACAGGCCACTTTGGAGGGCCAGATGTTTGATGTGGTGCTGCTAGATGAGTCTAGCCAGATGACAGAACCCACAAGCCTGGTGCCCCTACTCAGAGCTAAACCCAGGTACGACTTTGGTCGCTTACTTACACACTAAATGATGTCAAAACAATGCTCGAATTCACACAGATACTCATAACATAATCAAATCGCTTGAGATACAATCGCACAAGCCTAGCGCCCCTACTCAGAGCTAAACCCAGGTGAGACTCACCCTACTTAAACCATAGTAGTTACAAATGAAGTATCAATAGATATAAAGTATGATACTTTGCCATTGTGATATCACATAATGCCAGACAAGCATTCAGAGTATATAATGAGTTTCTCAATTCAATACTTACTGGAAAAAGATTGAGATGATATAGATTATTACAGCTATATGATGCAATCTGCTGGTTTCCACAGGTTCGTGATTGCTGCTGGTGACCCCTGCCAGCTGCCTCCTGTACTGGCCAGCCCAGCATCAGTCACACCAGCATTCCCCACCACCGGCGGCAGCAGCACCACCAGCAGCAGCGGTGGCAGCAGTTCTGCAGGTGTGCAGCAGCAGCAGCAGCAGCAACAGCAGGCGCATGGTCTACTGAGGCCATTGTTTGTGCGGCTCACTCATCTGGGTCACACCCCACACCTGCTGACACATCAGTACAGGTGAATAATCTGAATTCTTATTACACAAACAGCTTCTCCTCCACGAGCAGGTCTTTCCTCCTGAAGATTAGCATTGCACCTGGATATCTTGGCACCAGACTTGATACTTTGTCTGTCTTAGATGGAAGAACTCTTATACGCAAGACATTGCCAGCAACAACAAAAATATTGTCACAACAGAATCTGTTGCTATATCTGATAGAGCAGATCAGCTGTGTTGCATAAATGTTACATGCCCAAAGTAACAGTGTTCGCCTACCTGCTTAGAAATGCAGCTGCTGTTGGATTATATCCATCTCATCTGTCCATTTTTTACTTTGGCCCATTCTGCTCTTTTTCATCCAACACATATATGTACTTACCTATTCACTTGCTCAATCATGTTGATCTATTTTCACTGACTCTTCAGGTGCCACCCCGCCCTGTCCGCCCTAAGCAACAAGCACTTCTACAACAGCAGGCTCCTCGACGGCGTCGCGCCACATCAGCGCGCTGCTCTCATCTCAGGCCTGCCGCCCCTCACGCTGTGCGACTGCCAGGGTGGCAGATCACAGTCAGCTGGGGCTGACTCAGCAGCCGGGTCCCGCAGCAGTGTCAACAGGACTGAGGCACAGCTGGTTGTGCAGCTGGTGATGGCAGTACTACGCTGCAGGAAGGAGTGCAGCAGAGATACCCAGGCCCAGCAGCAGCAGCAGCAAGAGCAGGAGGAGGAGGACGAGGAAGAGTGCTGGCAACAGAAGCAGCAGCAAGACAAGGAGAAGCAGCAGCAGCAAGAGCAGCAGCAAGAGCAGGAGAAGCAGCAGCAGCAAGAGGAGGAAGAGGCAGATCAAGATGAGCGGAAGGCAGAGGGTGATGTTCCAGCAGTTGCTGCACACCAATTGGGAGTGATCTGCTTCTTCAAGGGCCAGGCAACCCTTATCCGGCAACTGCTAGCTGCAGGTACGACACTGCAGAGAGATAATGACATTGCAAATACTTAATCACTTTATTTTTTTCCGTATTGTGATTTTTTTTCCGTATTGTGATATGACATGTTTCGTTGCTGGTACATTGCTGATGTGTGATGTGCTGTTTGCAGAGGCGGCTGCATGTTCTGGAGCAGCAGATGTCCAGGTGGCAACAGTGGACTCGTTTCAGGTATTCCTATGACAGCTCGAACCCTAATCAGAATCTGAGCACAACATATAGAACTTAACATTCAAGGTTTGTGTTTGTCTGAAGTCATTGTGACGATCTATCCTTTGCAGAAAGAAAGCAGCAGCATGGCCCCCCTGTATAAGAACCAATGTCTAGTGATCTGTTCTTTGTAAGGCACCATTCATGGGTGAGGAGAGCCGCAGCACAATTCCTGCTTTCTTGGCAACCTGAAGAAGGTAAGTCACTGCTGCTGAGCACACGCACTTGGTCCTCCTGTCAATGCTGCTACTGCTGTCTACACAGGGTGCTGAAAAAGAGATGATCATCCTAGCTACCACCACCACCAACCCCCGCAGTGAGTTTTGCAGTGATGCTGCACGACTTAATGTGGCATTGACGCGTGCAAAGTGCCACCTTGTGGTAGTGGGAGCAGCAGATGTGCTGAGTCAGGCACCTGGGTTTGTGCTAAAGGACTTGGTGTGGAGGTGTAGGGGAGCTGGATGTTGCTATCCAGGCAGCAGCATTCTAGGCCTCCCTGGGCTGGCAACAGGAAGATTGGCAGCCAAATCTCTTGACAAATGAAATGAAATGGAAAGCTAAATTCAAAGCGAGATAGTTGAGATGGTGACCTTGCACAAGCTGCCACAAGGGACCCGTCGCGGTTGCCAGCTACGTCTTGACGATGGCACATGCCCCGGGAAGATGGCACATGCCACCGGCTGTGTGCCATGAGCCGGCTGTTGTGAGCCGTGAAGCAGCATCTGTCAGCATTTTTGAAGTCAAATGAGCTCACAACTGCCATATGTACAAGCAGCAGCTGTTGGCACCGCATATCTGGAACAACCCCTGCACTTGCTATGCCATGCCTAGTAGGAAGGTTTATCACAGATGTGAATAGCAATGAGATGTATATAATCTGCCCGTCAGTCATGGCAACCCTGCCATAGCAATGAGATGCAGGTGGCAAAACATTGCCGCTTTATCTGGCTATACACAATCGGCAAAACATGGCCAAACCCAGGATCGAACTGGGGACCTGTAGATCTTCAGTCTAACGCTCTCCCAACTGAGCTATTTAGCCTTGCGACTTCCCAGCGAGTGCTGGCTGTGTCGGCCGGTGATGCCTCGCATGGTGTTTTTCATTGATATGTGGTCTGTATGTCAAAAATAATAGTTTCTGAAAAATCTGCGCATCATGTTGAGTGAGCATGCTTGCCGCAAATTTTACTACCAGGCATCTGTCAGTGAGTGCCTTACGTGCTGTCAAGCTGGCTGCTGCGTCATGGTGGCCCATGGGCCGTAGATCGATGCTTCCTGAGGGGACAGCCTTCTTCCGCTCTCTCGGCGTGCACCGCTTCTTGCCTATATAGAATACCCCTGAGTGTTTCTTTTTGTAGTGTAATTCGCCTGGGCACCAGTTGGTGCGTTATCAGTCCAAACTCCTGCCTGTAATGATCTGTGTGGCCCGCGTTTAATCTCAATATTGCCGGAGTCTGCACATGTGCAGACTGTGTACACGTGAGCCTTCAGGAACCAACCAACGCTTCCTTCAGACAGAAGCACCTTCCACAGAGCTAGAGGATCGCCCGATGCTTCAAACTTGCTGAACTGTCGAGTTTTTAAACACTGAGCTATAGCTCATGAGCTGATCAGTAGCTACTGCATACAACACAGTCAGGACTTTGTGCACAGCTGCAAAATATGTATTGCTGTCCGCTGATGACTCGTATATTTCAAACCTGCGCACCGGCTGAGCATGCTGAACCGGCACAAGGACACTGGCCAAAAAACACTGTTTTTTGTCTGTCAGAGAGAAAGGACGCAGCCTGCGTATGTGCACATACCACGTGGCATGTATGGGACGTCTGCACACTCTCCCCCTCTCTTGAAAAACATCCTTGAGGTTCCTTCAGCATGTTGCATATAAATACTATTAGTAGTACTGAACACGCAACCCACCTTGCCCGGAAGTGCGTAATAATTTTCCTGTTACTGGCCCCATGGGGTATAAATGTGTGTGTGTGGGGGGGGGGGGGCGGGGAGGGGAGGGGGGATGGCTGTCTGTCCTGGCGATCACAGGTACTGCATGATGAGGCAGTGTTTCAACCCTTAAACATGCACACATGTATCAATGCAGTCTGTCCCTCCCAAGGCACGCTGCACTGGGATCAAGTGCATCGGGGCCTCGGTTGTGTGCTGCAGGTTGGGTGTGAAGTTTGTGAAGACCCCAGATGGTGGTTCCATGAAAGGGCTTGCATTCATCCAGGATCCAGATGGGTACTGGATTGAGGTGAGCAGAGCTGCTGGTACTACTGGCTTCCTTTGGATATGGTCAGTCACAGGCATGCACAGGTTCTGGCAGATAGTTGTGCTAATGAGCTGTGACCCTGTGTGTCTGCAACCAGTTGCACAACAGTGGCTAAAGATTCTAACAGCAGCAGAATCTAACACAGAGTACTACCCGTCAAATGCGGTGTGATTCACCTTGGCAAGGTGCATATCGACCTCATGGACATGTTCAGTTGTGAACGTTGTCTACGGATGCATTGTTAAAGAACCATCTCAGGTAGTTCTTGTCACAGCTGCTTTGTTTGCATATGCATGTATTCATCACTCTGAAACAGTCCAAGAGCTCACTCCAACATTCACACATCGCCGTGTCACCGTGTCCACTGCCCTGGTATGCAGATATTGAACCCAGAAACGAGCGGTAACTTTGGCAACAAGTGACGAGCACAGCTGCAGCAATGCAATGTGGGGCGCCGTCACAATGTCTGGGAGTGGTCGGTTGTAGTCCCAGTTAGTGGCGTGCCATCTACCAAAGTGCTAGTCAAAGTATTGAACCAAACCAAGGTGACATATCAGGCAGTTCTGCTGTATCATATCAGGCAGTTCTGCTGTATCAAGCCTCATTGCTTTCTTGAAGCTAAACCTTCACCAACAACATGAGATGTTCGTCAGAGTCTGGCGGCTGTTAGGCTCGCCTCTGCATCAATGTTGCTGAGTCGCCCCAGGCATGAGGTCTCAGACAGCCCGGGGCATACTATTAGTATTACACAGGCGGCCGAAAGTGGAAAAAAACATGGCCATATTGCCCAGTCAGTGTTGCAACAGTTTGAGTCACTGCTGCAAGTCAAGATACCTCATCATTCAATCAAAATTGGTCAACGGTCGAACAAGTTGGTCACGGAGCAACTTCATGTTGCAATACAGCTGCTGATCAGAAACCAGCCTGACACACCACGTACATCATGCGTGGTCAGCGCAAAGTACACGCTGGAGACAACTGAAGTTGAGACAGCAGCAGTTTTCAGCTGATTGCGCATCGTGGATGCAGCTCCTCAGTACTCTCTGAAGCAGATATGCATGTGCTTTGAGAACCCGCACTGAGTGGGCTTTTCTGCCTTGAAGGCGCCCCTGAGGGTGGTTCAATCTTGGTGTGCCAGTTTGGCTGAGCCACCAAGTACATATTCCCAAAGGCATTGCGGCCGGAAAGGGTTCTTCTTCCTCTTCCTTTTCTTGAGAACCCGCAGGACTATTCAATAGTCATAGGATGTAGTTGTGCCTGGCTGTGTGCCACTGGTCGCATGCTTCTGTGAAAATACTTTCACGGATTAATCTGATCATCAGGTATCAGAGATCTCTAGCCGAGAGGCCCTAAACTTGGAGCCGGTCCAGCCCGGTTACTGCCCAGTAGCAGCCTGCCTGAGGTACTGCTTACTTTCCACGTGTAACATCCCCCCCTCTCTCTAAAAAAAAAGGAAAACCAACATAAAATGTCACGTCCATGTGGGTGGCCAACAGGTTACGTGTAATAATGCATATATATGCCATTGACGGATATGATAGCAACCAAGTGATACAGGGAATGAATCTCATGTACATACATCATCCACCCCCTTCCGAAGTGGCATGAGTCGGTTCCACCCTCTGTGTATCAGACGATTGAACAGGGTTCACAACTTGATGATTCTCGAACTGTCATTGTTGGCCTTGGAGGCCCAAACTTTGGCATGGGCCAACCACAAGTGTCCCTCAACACTCATAAAGCAGCCAACACAAGACTGGATGGATGGCAAAGCGGATAATTGCAAATATATATAAGTTACCCATTAGCCATAGCAATCCTGCCATCGGATGATTGCAAATATTGTGATTCTTTGTACAAGTATCTCGAGTTCTAAACCTCACATACATCAACCAAAGTCTGATGTACATGCGTGCCAGTGCTGCCAGGCTGCAGGTCTTGAGGTTGCTGGTCAATGACGATGTTCTTCTCACAGTTTAATGTTTCTGTCAATCAGCCAAGTGTTTGCAACAAACCTGGTGATCCACATCAATTGATGCCACACAGACACCATTTGCTGCTGCTCAGCAAGTGGGCAAAGCACTTTTACAATTGTACCTGTCCCATTCCCCCTACTGCTTGTACGCCTGCTCCCTCTGCTGCTAGCACGGCCTCTTAGGATATGGTGTGGGCATCAGAGGGAGCAGCCAGCGGCCAAGCAGCAGGACAAAACGCTCCTTTTTGCACAAATTGCAGCGCTAATCTCTTGGAGTTGGCAGTGATTGGCATCACGTGCAGACCACCGACACCAGGCATAGCCTGGAGCCTGGACAGCAGTTCACAGTTCCATTGCTCTGCATGAGGTGACATGCCTCTCAGCCTGGAACTCCTGTTGTTGTCGCTATTCCTGCTGTCCAGCATCAGCTGCTGCTCTGCTGCTGCAAACTGTTTTTGAAGCTGCTGGATCTGTTACATCAGCGCCACAACGTGCGACAGCAGGGGGATGGCAATACAGATGTCAGTGGTGTGTTCATGTGGGCAGCAGCAGCAATAAAAGATGATGGAACAAACGGCTATTGGGATCACAAGCAAGTAAACGCCTGCACAGTGCGTGACACACAGCTGCAGCAGCCTGGCGACGTCCTTTGCATCAAACAAGCAGTACGGCTTGACGCGCACTACAGCGCTTGCGATGACATGCAGCACTTGTAGAGCATTCTTCTTCTTCTTCTAGTAGCTACTGGATGTTGCCCCTCACCTGCTTGTTGTGTCCTGCCTGACAAAGTGCTGCCCAGAATGCCACATTACCAGCACTGCTCAGCAGCGGGAAACCAATCAGCAGCCGTGCAGCGGTGTGCAGGCCTCGCTTACGAGCATCCTCCATCCAGCGATCAAAGGCATCCCAGTCCAGGGGGGGCTGGGTCAGGATGACCTCAGCACCAGCAGCCACCTGAGCAGCAGAGCAGCCACACAAACAGACATTGTCTGCAGGAGTGAAGCATGCCAGTTGCCTGACGGTGATGCTGCTGCAGATGCACATACACCACACCATGACCATCGGCTGTCCTGCAGTGGCATGGGTACTGCAGCAGAAGCTGCTGTCAAATCGCAGGCATGCGATATGCATGTTGAGTCGTTGGTCAGGAGAAGCGTGTGACATGAACATGCAATACGTCATGTTCAGCACAGTCTACAGATGATGTGATGGTCTGGGGGTGCAGGGGGCTGCAAGTCTGCCAGTGCCGGTGGGTGGAGTCTGGATAATTAGCGGCGCAGCCCCTGGGCCAGTCTCCTCACCTTGCGCTCTGTGTAGGATGCATCCCTCTCTGTGACAGGGTTTGCCACCGCCCACAAAGATACCTGCTGTGGGAGAATACCGTGCTGTCTCAACTTGACTGCATGTGTCAACATCGCCACACTGTTTGGCAGCACCTGCCGCAGCAGTGGCACTTGCCGCAAGGGATGACTGCCAGACACAAGCAGGAGGGCACTCGCATGAGGGCTGTGGTCTGAGCCAGGCTTTGGCTCCCCTGTGGGTGTCACTCCAGCTGCTGCACACATGGTTTCTGTGATGTATGACATATTGTTCAGCTGGGCACCGACTGTCGCGACATGCAACGTCGGCTTTGCACCTGTTGAAGCGATCAATTGCTCTGAAAGGTCCATCTGCGCTACAATTGCTGCGTTGTGCAGTGCTTGAGCTGCTTCAGCTGCGCGCCTGGCTTCCTTTTGTGCCCCTGCCTGCAGCCTGTTGGCCAGCTGTCGGTAGAGGCCTGCGCAGAGTGAGCAGCCGCCGCCATGAGAGACTCCGGGGTGAGTGCGTTGCAGTGACGAGGTACAACAGCAGCATCTTTGACCATTGCCAAATCCTGTAGCACAACATACCATGCCACGTGGTTGCGATGGGTAGCTCAGGGTGCACCTCTGCGTTGAATGCTCCTGTGGATATAAGCTGTATGTCCAAAGGGTTTGCTGCCCCAACAGAGGCTTCTAAGGTGAACACTGGTTTTGGCTCAACTGCTGCTGCTGTTGCTGAGGAGTGGATGGACCTGATGTTGCATGAGCGGTTGTGCCAGACTGTTCTCAACTGATTTTGCACCGCTTGAGGCCGGCCTTGGCAGGGAAGCAACAAAGTCCGTACGCCCATAATCGTTGCTTGCGCCACGTGCAATTCATCTGCCTTGCCTTATTCGCAGAATTACCAGAAACTCAAAGCGTTAACATGCGGACTGTCGTGTTCAATGTCCATCTGCTGCTTGGTTGTCATCTACGATGGAGCGACACGTTTGAACATGTCGTCTGTGCACAGCATTGTACTCCGGCAACAGCACTAGACGCTGCACGGCCAGGTGACAGAATGCTTGCACCATCAGTGTGTGATATGCTGCTGTCAGCAGTCAACGGCTCACAGGGGGTGTACAGGAATGCATCGGGCCCTGCGGCACTACAGCTGCTGCTGCTGCATCAGCAGCGCCACCACACTCGACGTACCGTGCTCAATGCATGTACGCTCCATGTGGCTTACTGCCCAAGTAAAAAGAAATTTAGCCATGCAGCAAGTTAATGCCAAGTACGTCTTTGCGTTGTCACAAGACCAACACCACCACATTGAACAACAAAACCACCACGGTGAGAAGGCACCAACCATATGGGCACTAAGTGTAGCAGATAGCTGTGGTGCACCATCACAAGGTCCTCACTGCACTGCTGCCTTGGCCTCTCGCGGCCTGAAGCAAGGCTTCAAGGCGCCACAGTAGATGCAATTTCAGTCTTTGCGCACTGAACCCAAACCCCTGGGCCACCGTCAACCCCTTGTTTGCTGGCCCCAGCAAGTGATTATGAGTTGTCCATATCATTCAAGCGAGATGCCATATCTTGACACATTCATCTGGCTATATTGTGCTCAACCCTCACAGCAGTGGACTCCTCTTCACTACCTGTACCTGCTTGAACATTGACATGACCAGAGTTCCCAGAAGTTGGCGCGTTTCTTGCAGCATAAAGCCGTCCAGCTGTGTATGCTGGCATATAAGGTGGCTTGAGCACTTGTCACAGGTGATTGTATGTTGCAGGTCAGCACTCTGGTCCTGGTAGGAGTTCGAAGGTCATGCTGTGGCGAGGCTAAATGCCAACTGCAGGGAGGCATTTCTTGCAAGGTAATCGCCACAACTACTACTTCAACTCTGAAAATTTGCGTATAACACAGACGCTCTGAACATGAACACTTATTTGAATCTAATATGACATTGTCCTCAACACTAGTTCTTTTTTCCGTTTTGGTCGTGCAATAGAGAAGAATGACTGTTTACAATGAATCAAGCAGCTTGTGGTTTGGACTAGGTGTGACAAGTTGCCTCGGTGTACTCTCAAACGCTGGTCTGCTTGGGCCTGGCTGCAAGGTCTCAAGGATAGAGCGAGACTTCAAGCAACCACCACTCATGTTTACTTGCACAGTTTCATAGCGCCACTGGCAGGTAGAGTGTCATCAGCTGGCTTGGCCAGTGGCCAATGGCCACTGTTCAAAAGTGTTGCACCAGGCAGGTCCAGTGTCCTTGCCCTTATCTTACACCACCGCTCCCTTCTCGCAGATTCGCCACACCAAGATGCATTCAAGTGCTGCTCTCGAGAGCCACGCTGCAGGGAAACAAGGCACAGCAGCTGCAAAAGGGTGGCCTGCATCATCTCTGGACCTTCAGTATCAGACAGACAGCAGGCCACCAATGCCTCCCGGAGATCACCGGCGTGATTCTCAGCCAGTCAGTATGTATCATGCAGAATCAGAAGGCGAGCACATGCCAGCAGCGAGTGTGCAGGACACTCTGGGAATGCTGACAGCATCAGCAGTGGGCACATCAGCAGGGCAGACAGCTCACAGGTTGGATTGCACGGACCCTGCCAATATGAGTCGCTGGCCTGCCCTGCACCTCCTTGGCGGCAGCTGCCAGCAGTTTGATAGTGAGCCACAACAGTACCTGCCAGATGAATCTCAGCAGGAGGTACAGGCCTCAGCAGCAGTGCTGCCTGATGAGCGAGCCATGACACCCCCTGGGCCTGTCCTGGTACCATCAGGTGCAGTCCCTCCGCCTGTCAGCCCACCAGTCCCAGAAACTGCACCTGAGTCAGGTCGCGAGCTCACTCAGCAACAGCTCAGCCAGCCTAGGCATGAAGCCCCGCCACAAGCACCTCAGCCACAACATATTGCTGATGCTGTTGACAACTGGCAGGGTGGTGTGGCTGATGTGTATGATCTGATCATGGAAGATCAGGAGCTCATACAATACCAGCAGCACCAACAGCAGCACCAACAGCGACAGCGACAGCAGCAGCAGCAACCGGCAAAGCAGCCGACTTGTGCCCCTCAAGCAGCCGGGCGCTTAACAATACCTTTTGCTGGCAATGACGACTGGGATGATGATGACTTCGATCTGTTATTACAAGAGCACCAGGAGTATTTAGCCCAGCAGCCTGCCCCACCACCTCCACATCACAGGCCTGAGCTTGACCCTGAGCTGTCATCGGCATCACCGCCATCACCACGGGGGCGCCATGCTGCAGCTGACGTGGCAAACTTGGATGCAGAGCTGGATGAATTGGACAAGAGTCAACCAGACCTGAACGTAGGAGTGACAGCGAGCAGCAGCAGGAAGCGCCAGCGGCCTCAGGGAGCAAACTCAGTCCCAGCAGCAGGCATGGGTGGTGATGGGGGCTGGGGCTATGGGGCGGATGTGGACCTCGGCGAAGAGCTGGACGACCTGTTTGAAGACCAAGGTGGGCAGAGCAATAAGCGCTGTGTGCAGCCACCACCACCACTACTGCCATGTTGTGCTGCTGATCATGAATGGCGCTGCTTCCTTAGCGGCTACCACAGGCGCTACCAGCCTGGCTGTCCGCTGGATCCAGCTCAGCTTGCCATTGTTGTCATTGGGTGCTTTGCAGGAGGTGCAGCAGACGAAGCTGTCGTGCAGCCTGAGGTTGCGGCCAGCACAGCGCTCAAACCAGCCACACTGGCTTCCCTGGGAGCAGGCACAGCAGGCAGGACTGCAGCAGAAGCCTTGGCAGCACTTGCAGCAGCAGCAGTACCGCCCCGCCAGCTGGCATCGTCAGTGACCGGCTGCTGTCTTACCGTCACTGGCAGCAACGGGCAGCGGGTGTATTGCCAGCTAGCTGCAGGACGCCCGTCTTCTCAAGGAGGAGCAGCTGGTGGTGCTGCAATGTGCCGCAGTGCTGCTGGACTGCTGGCAGAGCCCATAGACGCATTGCTTGATCGCCTGGCCGAGCGCAGGAGGCTGGTGAGGAGGGCTTCTGGCACATTATCAGCCTTGCAGCTGCTCCTTTTGTTGGTAGTGTTAGGCCTGACATGCAGGCTCAGACATCCCAGCTAGCACCTGTGCATTGCAGTCTAAAGCATGTTGTTTCACCAACTTGTGCGACCAGCGCATGTACATGCTTTGTAAGTGGTAAACAGTGTGAAGATCTACACTTGATGCGCTACAGCTGTTAATGGTACATCACATAAACCGACCCTTCTTTGCCCTGGTCATGCATGCAGGAGGTGCTGTCAGAGTATGAAGCTGCGCAAGCGCTGGCACAGGAGGTGGATGCACTTATGCATCAGCAGGAACCCCCACAGGAGCCAGCAGCAGCAAACACAGCGGCACCACCAGCAGCAGCAAGAGCAGGCAAAGGGACACCAAAATCACAAAAGCAGCTCAGTCAAGAGCAGCAGCATGCAGCGGCAGCTCCCAGGCAGCTTTGGGTTGATAAATATGCTCCTAAAAGCTTCCTTCAGTTGCTGTCTGAGCCACGTATCAACAGGGAGATTGCAACATGGATGGCCAAATGGAAGAAGCAACCACAAGAGCAGCAGCAACATGCTGCACAGCGATATCAATCAGGCACTGAGATGTTGAATGGAGCAAATCGACAACAGCAGCAGCAGGGAAGAGGTTTTGGTCGAGGTGGCGGAAGTGGTGGTCGTGGTGCTGCCGGCAGCACTGCCAAGGGCTTTGATGTGGCAAGGTACCAGGCGGCCCAGGCTGCTCGTGCAGCGGCGAAGATGTTGCTGGTAGTGGGACCACCGGGTGAGTGGCAGCGCCGTCAGCGGACTTCCCATACTGCAGCACCCCAACAGCACATGCTGTCGGGCAAGGCTTGGGGCAGGTGGTGTTGATGCTGCTCGAGTGCCGCCCTTGACGTGTGATGCCAATGCTGTGTGCATCCTGTTGCTGGTGGCGTGTACTGCTGCTGGTTGTGCAGGCACTGGTAAGACTACCCTGGCCCATGTGCTGGCTGCTCACTGTGGCTTCAGGGTGGTGGAGATCAACGCCAGTGATGAGCGCACTGCCAGCAGCCTCACCAGGCGCATCACAGATGCAGCACAGATGACGCACGTGCTGGAGGGTGAGCAACACGTCATGGGCTGGTACCCAGCTCGTGCTGGGGTGCAGTGTGCTGCTCAGCACACTCTCATCACCATGAACATGCGTGGACGACACTGCCTTGGTACTATTAAGGGCGCACTGCTGCAGCCATCCTTCATGTGCGATTAGCACATGCCTCCCCACTCTGTATCTGCCAGTGTGCCTGTCAAGAGTTGCGCTGCATTCCTTCTCTGCGTTGCATCAGGCACCAAGCATCCCCCCTGCATTGTGCTGGATGAGCTTGATGGTGCAGCGGGAGGGGCGGAAGGGCAGAGCGCAATCACAGCTGTTGTGAGACTGGTCACAGGTGGGTGTGCTGAGCCGACACTGTGCTCTGCCTCCTGCATGTCATGTGCAGCTGGTGGGATCAGCAGATGTTGCTGCAATCAACGGCACCTAGTATGAATGACATGGTATCTCAACATCATGCCTAGGTGACCCACCAAGCACTGCTGCTGTAGCACAGTCAAAATCAGCAGCTTATGACCGTGGTGGTCGCACAGCACGTGGATGACAGCTGATGCCGCAAGGATACTGTGCATGATGTACGATGCTCTCCAGATTTCAGCTGCTTCCTGGGCTAAGCACGCCACATTTATAGCACTTGGAGAGCATCGCAGGCCAGCTCACCCTCTGTCCCCAGCAATTGACCTGTTTCTGAGTGCTGGCGGGATGTCTGTGCTGTGGTGTGTTGCTTGCTGCCATGCTGCCTTGTGTCTCTCCTCTATTCCTCTCAGGCGAAGGTGTTGGAGGCAGACAGCGTAAGCGGGGCTTGAAGCCAGGGGCTAAGGCCAAGCCTGGTCAGTGTCCTGGCCTACGTGTCCCTGTGATTGCAACAGCCAATGATGCGTATGCGCCATGCTTGCGGCCGCTTCGGGATGTTGCTGCCATATACCACTTCAAACCACCAGGCCCTGACAGACTGATGTCCCGCTTGGCAGTCATCACAGCAGCTGAGCGCCTTGCAATGGACAGGCAGGTACGTTACAGTGCTACATGAAGTGTTTGCTGGTGTTGATGAAGCGGCTGCAGCACTGCCCCTTCAGTGGTGACTTGTCATTGAGCAAGCTTGCACTGCAATGCTGTGGCTCAGGTGATGTTGCAGAAGCCTGTACTGGCACCAAATGCTGGTCCAGCTGCAAAATTTGTGTAATGTCTTTGTTGGTGAGTTGCCTCACACTATTATTCTTGCACCAGCAGTGGCAGTGCTTCATGTCAGACCTGCCAGCACTACTCTGGTGGTTGTGTACTCATCTGCTCTGTGGCTGTCACCCGGCTGCTGCAGGCCTTGTCAGCACTGGTAGAGCGCAGCGGCTGCGACATCAGAACTGCCATCAATACTTTGCAGCTGCTGGCCCGCCAAGCTTCCGACTCCAAGGCCACCAGCAGGAGGTCCGTGGTGTCCTGCAGCCAGCAGCGTGTTAGGCGTATTGTGATCAGTGCTGGTGCGGTGTGGTCCAGTGGCGCTCTCGGCCTGAAGGATGTCAGCACAACACCACTGGCAGTGCTGCAGGAGTTGCTCACAGCTGGAACAAACAAGGCCATGACAGCAAGACTTCACCAACTCGCAGCAGCAACAGCGGCAGGGCAGGGCAGTGACAGCAACAGCAGCAGAACCACTGCGGTAAATGGAGCTGCTGCTGCAGCTCGCCTGCAGCTGCAGGAACAGTACAATATGCTTCTTGACCTTGGAGAACATGAGCTGGTGAGCCTGCTCTGCTGGAAAGAAGTTGGCAACATGCAGGCAGCACAAACTTCACAAAGGGCTTCAAGCGCCCATGATGGGCTTGACGGCTCAGCTGCTGCAGCAGTAGGGTGCTTGCTTGAATGACTTGATTAGCATGGTAACCTGACAGCATAAGCATCAGTAGCTGTACACATTAGAGCTTTCATGTTGTGACATAATCTTGGCAAGGTTGCTGCTGAGGCAGTCCATGAGATGCAGGCTCTCTCATACTGCCACAACGTGATGTGACACCTGCCACACTCAGGTGATGTCTGGTGTCCATGAGCACCTGCCTGATGTGGTGGGTCTGGATGTGGACCTGGCAACCACAGCAGCAGCAACAGCAGCACTGTCAGATGCAGATAGGCTGCTGGCTGGAGGCACCATCAGTGGCAGGGGCATGGTACAATATGTGCCTGCATGTGTGCTGTCCGCCACAAAGACAGCAAAGCGTGAGGGTGGTGGTCTGAGTAGCAACACCCTGTCCTGGCCCAGAGCACAGGTGCGGCCACGCGCCTCAACCTGAACAACACACGCGCTAGGCGCCGTCACACATATGTAGGCATGTTGCAGCATCTCGGGCACAAGTGCGAGTGCAGGTGGTCATCTGGCACTTGACCTCCTGACACTCTCGCATGGTGCCGTAACTCTTCACAGGGTGCCTGAACCCTGGAAGCATGTGCACCACATGTGTGCCAGGACTTGACCTGCTGCTATGAATATTCTTCCCAACTGACACCCATCATTCATCATTGCTGTCGCCTGCAGGCTCAATGCAGCAGAGCTGCAGCTTCAACACGTGCTCTCATTCGCAGCTGGTGTGCAAGTGCCCCTGCCACCGCTGCTGCTGCTCTGGGTACTTGCACCGCTGCCCTGTTAGACTTTGCTCCAGCTTTCTCAGCCATTAGCAGACCTGCAGGCATCAAGGCAGTCAGCAGGCAGCTGTTGTCCACCCAACAAGCCGCACTGCTGGACCATGTGGTAAGCCCTGAGCACGGTACTGCAACTGCACTTCCGGGCCTGCTAGCAAGACACATGACTTGGCCTGCATTGCATGTGTGCTCTGCGTTGCTTGTTGAGTGCTGCATGTGCGACTGCCACCCATTTTGTGACCCGCAGGTTGGTGTGCTCGTCAGCTATGGGCTAACATACAGTTTTCCAGCTGAAGACTCAGAACACCAGCTGGCTCCCGGTTATGCAGCAGCTCCTGGCCAGCAGCTGCCCCGCCCAGCACCTCTGAGTCCAGCAGTAGACACACTGCATGTGTACAGCACCCTTGGGCACAGTGAGTGTGACGGCAGGCTTGTTGGTGCTGTACGCAGCAACTGGCGTGGCAAGGCAGTGCCGCTGGTGCTCAGGCAGATGATGGCTCAGATGATCAGCGCTGAAAACATACTCAGACTGGACAAGGTATGCAGGCAGCAGGCGGGTGTGTATGCCACTCCAGTGTAGACAAGCCACACAGCACCGGGTGGTGATTCCTGGTAGACACAGCACCAGCTGCACCAGCAGGGCCAGCTTACTACACTGTCTTGGGGCCGAGTGGGGACCATCTAGCTGTGGTTGATGAGCCTGGTCAATGAAGAGACACTGACAGTGAACAAGACATCTAGTCAGGGCTGCAGATGTGATGTTGCCGGCAAGCATGTTGCACAATTTGTTTGGTGGCTTTTCTGTGTGTCTGCAGCTGATGCTGCAACGGTATTTTGTGTTCCCGGTGCTTTGCGTCTTCAGGCACGCCATGATAGAGAGTCAACATCGAAGCGTGAGACACTTGGCAAAACACCCTGCAAGGCTGTTCACACTATGCAGCAACAAGAAGGTGAGACCACCGTCATCTCGCCTCTGCCATTGCAGTGTTGCATGCCTGTCCTCAACTGTGCCAGTGTTGCTACACCTCTCATAACAGCCTGTCAAACATGGTAGCTGATAGGGTATGATGGCATTGGAATGTCACAATGGCCAGAAGGCGCCAAAGATGCAGCAAGCATTGCTGCTGCTGACGACCTAGGACGAGGAGCTGAGTCCACCTGTGACCATCCGGTATCCTGCTGATGCCCCTGATGCCCTCATGCTGCCTGCCTGTCAGGTGCAGCAAAAACAGCCCTGGACCATAGAGCAGCAGCAAAAGCTGCCGTGCTCCCAGGTGGGAAGGTCAAGCCTGCCGGCACCTGGCTGGATGCGCTCAAAGCCAGGACAGCACCTAAGCGCAGAGCAACTGGGGGGCCAGCAGAGCGCGCGGCGGCAAAACGTCAAGCCACTGAGGCGGGCCAGGCAGCAGTGCCAGTGGAACTTGTGGCGCAGAATGACAGTCAGGCTGGCACTGCTGGCTACCTGGTCCTGTACAAGTTCAATGAAGGTTACACAAACGCAGTCAAACGGCCAATGAAAGTCTCAGAGTGGCTGCAGTAATGTCACATGTTTGCGGTGCCAAGTCATGGCGGCACAGGTCTCAGGTGCCAGGTCCATGCCAGTCCAGACTACACTTTGTTGTATTGCTTGCTTGCTGACTCTGAGCCTCAGTCAGCCTCATGGAGTGACTGATTAGTGTTGGGGGCCTTACATGTGACTGCGCACAAAGTGGCACCTCCCCCCCCCCCCTCCCTGAAGTTGACCTCATCATGCTGTGCCAGTGTGGCCGACCCACCCAGCACAAGTGGCTGATTAGGGCCTTGCGGCCGCCGGGAAAGGTTAAGTGCTTGTTTCAGTGAAGGAGTGTCGTAGCAGCTGGTTGAGGACGAGTCGGGCGGAGGCGGGGAACGGCCTCGGCGTCGCTTCGAGGACGACTTTGTAGCGCATGCTGGCGCAAAAGCAAGCAGATTGCAGGGTTTGCCCCTATTTTACTAGTGGTGCTGGGCGGGACTGTGGGTGAGGCCCCTAGGGCCTGGAGTCTTGCTATGAACAGTGAGGTACCAAGCGCCTACAGCAGCGTGCGGCAATTCAAAATGTATATTTAGAGGTTGCTGCAGGTGCTGCAGGCGGCGATGTGTACTCTGCAGCAAGCAGGCGAAAAGAAATACAGACCAGATTCAACCCAGCAGAATGTCTGCAGGTTCAACCTGCAGACTATCATCCAAGTCAATCTCAAGCTCAGAAGGATGATGCAAAATATGCAAGATGTCCTCAAGCAATTGTATAATGCTCATTGCACCAAAACCCGGGTTGTTTCCCATGGACCACTTAAGCGACCAAGCTTGTCCAGGAAGGGTACTCTACTACTACTACTGGGCATTGCGCAGTCAGCTTGTTTACACACTGTGCAGATGCAAAAAGATACAGCCATGCAACGTAGTGTTAACACATTGGATGTGTATATGTGGCACACAGCAAGCTCAATTGAGCCAGCTACTCCAATCATCAGTACTACAGTACTGCTGCTGTTGCTGCTGCAGCTGCAGCAGGAGTACGTGGCTGCTGACTACAACATCACGGCACTGTTGCATATTGTGCAACGCAAACTCTTTCATTCAAACCATACTCTCTCAGGAATGTGAGGCTTTGTTGCAAGCCTGCAGATTGAGCCCCCATGTGAGGTGTATTCAGACTGGAGTAAAATACAATAAACATGTAATACACTCATACTATGAGGTCAATGGCTTCGACTGAGGCATTGCCGTCTCTCAAAAGACCAGCGACACATCAACTCTGCCCATCAACTAACCCTTTGTTGGCCTGACCCGCTCAGCCAATCGTTATTGCCAGCATGCACTGGTGGCCCACTCAGAGATGTTTGGTTGGACAAAACCTGCTACACTGCACAACGCTGCAGGCGCAACAGTCAGCAAAACTGAAAAACAACCAATCCTCAACTGCAGAATGCGCAAAAGCACGCAACAGACGTACGTCTCTCTGAGTAACATGGCAGAAACAGCGTCTGTCAGCTGCCAAATCACACACCATTGTGTGTACTGCAACCTGTGGTAAACATAAGTAACAGTACTAGCAGTTTGCCAAGATATGCGTGTCAAGCATAAAGTCACAATGTCGACACAGAACCTATGAGTGACAATGTCCATTATTGTGCCCTGCAACGTGGTTCTCACCTCAAGTGGGCATTGGTGAGCGCAGGCCCCTTGATACAGTCCACAGAGCAGTGATGCTGCAACAGCAGGGTTTGCTGCTTAATTCCTGACTGTGGGCCAACAATTCATGTGTGCCGACATACAGCATGGCGTGCCAAATCACAGGCCACCTTAATGAATACCACTTGAGAGCAGGCCTAAATGGGGCCTGACGTACAAATATACAGATGCAGCACATATTGACATCCTATGCACTATCCCCATCAACCCCCACCTGTCTCCACCAAACCATTTGCCACTCCTCTGTTGTGCAAGTCAGGCTGTCGCGCAGTCTCAGCCAGGCAATACTAAAAGACCACTTACTTCGGCTGGTCAATGTACCCAGGTACTATGACAAGGACCAGGTGTGTTTGCATGCGCCAGGCCACTCAGGTCGTACGCAAGTCACATGGTGCATGTGCGCTGATGCTTATTCCTGAGGCCATCAATCTAGTTCATCGCTGGCCAAGCCTGCATCAACGTAGTATCTTCCGCAGTGGTTTCCTCACAGGATTTCATGCCAATCCCTGAAATGCTGCTCAGCCTGCATCTTTTGGCGGTCATCTGCCAGCTTCATTGTGTAGAGCTGCGGGTTCTGCGCTGCAGCTGCTGTATACCTTGTCATCTGTTCTTTGATGTCAAATGACTCCAGCTCTGTTGTCAGATTGGGTCTTGTATACATACCAAGCGGCAGGCCCACGGCACCAACATGCTGCGGACCTGTGTTGTATTTCTTAGCTGCCCTGGCATAGCGTTGGCTTGCTGTTTCATGTGCTGCACAAACCACGCGCCACTTCCGGCTCAACTGCGTCTGCATCCATGGCGCCATGGCGATTTGATGACGTGTGGCTAGCGTTGTAGGTTGTTTGAGAACAGTGCAGTTGGCCAACACGTCAGAGCGGATTAATTGTACACTGTTGCCACCACAATTTACCTACTTTGTGTGTGTGCTGCAAGTAAATGGGCAAATTAGAAAGCGCTATGTAGACAGCAGCCTGCAATCCAATCTGGGCTCCAAAGCGTAATGTGCGATTGGTTTCTGCACAAGAGCAGTCAACACAATCATGTTTGCCGGGTGCTGGTAACTCAAACGGTCAGGGCCGTTCAAATTCAGCCAGGCGTACGATTTACTAGTACGCCTTATGACTCCTGCTTGCAACCATTTTCATTCGCTTCATTTTCAAAGCACTACAAGTTTTAAACTTTCGGAAAGCTGCAACCAGTAGCTTCAAGTGTGCACATGTGTTGCCGCGGCGGCAGCAGCAGCAGCGCACGGCAACACCTAATCTGTGTACCCCTGTGGAGAGTGAACCCCTGAGTTCCAACAATTCCACGTGGCACGAACGTCGGAACTTGACACATTCCTCCACTGTAAACACCCCCCAGCCCACCAGGTGCACCAGGCGCAGTGGGCCTGAGTCAGGTTGCCTGACAAAGATAATACAAACTGGCGGATGGACACCCCTGCTGACAAAGATTCATTTTTATAGACCAAGACACAACAGACACACTTCAAGTGGCACGCCGTATGCGTAGTACAGCTTGCCTTTCTGCTGGAGGCGCTAGTAACTGGACAGCGCATTTGTCATAGCATTTCAAGTTGCTGCATGGCTAAATTTCTTTTACTGGAAGCGCTCAAGCAAACTCACTGAGCTCACGGTGAGGTCATTCATTGTATCTTATAATTCTGTCTGAAAACACCTAATCAACTGGACAGCCAGGGCAGCCTGCTTGGCGGCACAAGCATCATACCAGGGTGTTTCTTCTTCTTCTTAGTTGATTACCTGGCAAAACCAACTGCATGTCACCGTAATACCGTGAACCAGTGGGCAACCTGGTGGTGGTATGAGAAGACTCCACCCACCTTGGGCACCCTCCGCGAAAGAGTGGTTTTGCGCTTGGAGTGCTGTGCGATCCTGATAGCTCAGTTGGTATGCATGGGCAGGGCCTTACGGCCGGAACAGCCCTTTCATTCCTTCCTTCCATACCAGGGTGGCGCCCCCAACACATGTCAGCGCATTTGCCATAGCACCTCAACTGGCTGCATGGCTCAATTGCTTCCACAAGCATCACACCCAGGTGGTGCCACAAAGCATGTCGGCGCATTTGCCATTGCATATCAAAATGATGCATGTCTTTCCTATGTCAGACGAAACAAACAGCACGCATCGCATGCAACAGGCCTGCACCTGGTACCATCGATGTGACAGCAACATATCAACAGTTCAATATCGAGGCAATAACCCCATCTGCCAAACATTCCCTTCACTTCAGAGCAAAGGCCCAAAAGGCTCACATACACAACTCACCATCATGGCAGCAGAACTTGAAGACAAACCACCAGCAGATCAGTCTGTTGCATGCCTGCCTCCCTTGTACAAGGTGCACACTCACATTGCAGGTCGTAGACCAACACTGATATCAGGCTGTGCACGCCCGCCTCACACCACATACATGACCTCTATCATTTCCACATGATGGCGCGTAGGCCATACCTTTTTCACAAGAATGGACTGTATTTGGTGGCGCCAAGCCACACAGGCCAGGACCGTTCCACAGTATTTTACTGCACAATGCTTGATACTGGTGGGGCAACACATGAAGTTGAGGGATGAAGGGGCGATGTGCTGCCTTTCAGTCTGTGTGCCTGCTACAATTTGGGTTGAACCGGGCACAATAATTGTTGCTGCCTCATGGCAGAAAGTTGCATGCATTGATCAAAAAAGAGGTTACAGCTTTCTGCAATAAGATCAGGGTTTTCCAAGGGTCCAAAATGTGACACCCCTGGTATTGTCACAAATTCTGCTGGTATGCTTGCAGCCAACTCCTCATTGAGTACAGCCAGTACCCCATGCAGTGGGTCCTGTCCTGCACCTTTGCTGCTCATGTTGCTACCAGTAGCTTGTCCTGTGGCTGGTGGGTTCTGCAGCAACCACTGCTGCACTTGACTGTGCTGTTGGTAAGCTCCGCCACTGCCACTGCCAGCAACCGCCAACAACACGGGGCAGGTGAGCAACCTGCCCGATATTGCAAGGGGTGGATCCAGAACTTCATAGTATGCAGCTTCCACATTGGGCTCGCACATAAGTTGGATTTTCTCAGTCTCCTTGTGCTGCTGCTGAAAAGTTGACTGGTACACATTCCTAGTGCCGTGCTCTACAAACAGCTTGACAGACTCTTGCTGCATTGCTGCATATGGTGCTTTGTGCATAAAGCGCCTCAGTGCGTCCTCCCGGCCGTCAAACTGGTGCCTTCTTTTGCGGGCAATATCAGATAGCAGCTGGCCTGCTGTACGCAGAGTGCCATTCTGCTTGCCCCTCAGAATGAAGTTGTGTGTCATAGGAGTGGAGGCCACTGCTTCGAAGCAGTATATTCCTGAGAACAGTCCAGGTGACAGGGTGCTGGCAAGTAGACTAAAAGCTCCACCGGCAGAGTGTCCCAGTGCCAAGCAGCCACGCAGGCCATGGGCGTCTACCATGTCTACTACGTACTGTGCTACTGCTGAAGAAGTTAACTCTGACAGAACTGTAGTGCATGCACCATGACCTGGAAAGTCTAAAGTATACACATCATACTTGGTCAATAAAGCGCCTGCTAGCGGTTGATACATGGCACCGAGGAGCCCGGTTGCATGCAACAGCAACAGCCTGGGCCCTTCGCCTCCGATCCGCTGCATACTGCCTTGAATCAACCAAGAATCAAACACAAAATTATAAGTTTCCCAGTATACTCTGGAGCGTGAATCGCGCAAATCGTCTGCAAGACTGTACTTGAGTGAGTTCGTATTGAGTTTGAAGTGCAGGCAAAGTCCTACAATATGACATGTTCTAAGCACTTCTGTTGTCCATCGTCTGCAAGCAAAGGCGGTGCGGGCGAGGCATGCCAGGGTCACTCGGAGTAACCACCAGTGCCCTGTACAATCCTAAGTTTTTGGTCAGGTCAGCACTGTCACAAAGGAAAATTCATTATAGTCTTGACAGATCTTCTTGTCTTTCGCAATGTAAGGGTTCTGTCCAGGAAATTTTGCCAGCCTGCTTTGACCTTTGGAATTTTTGGCTTGTTCGCTCATTGTCGGCAGCGCCGGAGACGCAGCTTATGCAAGCGCGATGTGTATGAGCAGTGTTACTGGGTACTATTGGCTGCTACTGCTGGCAAACGGGCCATAGCCCTTGACACCAGCAGGCAGCATCTACTGCTAGACGTCACAAACTCCAGACTGGCCAGCAGGGTGACCTACACAGGACCAGGACCAGGTGTGTGAGGAACTCGCAACATGTTGCATGGCCGATTAATACTCGAGTATGACAGAAGGAACACACGTGATCACAGCTGATCATCAGGATGCATGCCAGCATATTCCTGAGCAGTTGCGCTCAGAACGCATCTGATACACCTATATATATTTTTAGTTACCCATTAGCCATAGCAATCCTGCCATCGGCCCCGCATCTGATGTACCTGTTGCCTGCAGCTTGCTACAAACCTGCAGACCCCATGAGACACAGGTACAGCACACCCCCTTGTTCTGTAGTAATAATAATAATCAGTACTTTGCAGCCATAGCATTACTGCCATCGGCCCCGCGCCTCAAATCTACCCAGTGAATTCAATCCACTTTCGGACAAGGCGGAGTGCATGATTATCCGATCTCAATTGTGAAGGGGGAAACCACCCGAGAACCCTTGTTCTGTAGTGTTCCACATCCTCAGCACCCAAACGCAGACCAAACACAAGCAGCAAGCCGCTCCAGCAGCCCACCTGGACAAGCTCCTGGGCAATGCTCACCTGGTGTCACTCGCAGGGGTGATGCAGAGCCTGGGGCCATCACAGGAGAGCAAGCGCCGGTGCAGCGTTCAGAGGTACATCCAGAAGCAGAGCAGCAGCAAGCAGTGCCAAGCACGTAGCCATGGCGCAGCTGACAATGCAGCAGCTCAGACCTGCAGCACAGTGGCCAAAGAAGGAGCTGGGATCACCAGTCAAAGAATCATCAGAAGCTGCCTCAGTGAGTGTCAAGGGCAGCATGAAGAAGCATAACAACAGAAAATGGTCACTGCCGGGACGTCGCAGCTAACAGCCAAGCTAGGTGCTCTGGTGTTCAAGAGCCAGCCAGGACACTGAACAGCTGCGCAGCAGTTCCATAAGCAGCCACGCGGCCGATTATGCAATGGTGCTGCCAAGTCTACATCTAAGGCTCCTGGACCAGGCACATTCAATCTGCCATTGTCCGCTGGGTTGGGTGCGGCTGTCCCCCATGTCTGTTCCACCCCTGGTAACAGCACAATACAGTACAGTTGAGCATCATGCTCCACAGCACCACATTACAGCCAAGCGGACACTGAGCAGATAGGGTGCACTGCTATACACCTGCAGAAGGTAGTCAACAGGAGTGTCTCACAGCAAAAGAACATTGTAAATGCACCACACAGGAGCAAATCAGCTGGTCATGACAGAGCACCGTTGAGACAGCAGCAAGAGACTGGGAAGCCTGGGCCTGCGTATTATACATCCCAGGAAGCACTCTGGAAAGTGTCCTACCGGAGGGCAACAAGCCCACTCATGGAAGCAGCCTGAACTGCATTACAGTTGTTACGCAGGCCCCTGAGCTCTGTCCTGGATTGTTACAGAAGCTGTGCGCAGCCAAGCCAACCTAGCTAGCAGGGCAATCTGCTGTGCAGCTTCACTGTCTGATGTCGCAAGCGCACACCTGTTAGTCATACTCTGTTACTCAAGAGGGCAGATCAAGGCGCCAGTAGTAGAAGGCAGTGGTACTCAGTGTGCTCTGGCAGATATGGAGAGAAGCTAGTATCTTCTTCTATAATTATGGTTAGTTGTGGTTATAACCAGTGGTTTGATAGTACCGCTGACATAGTACGTTGATGGTGGAGGGCAAATATCATTTATTATTTTACTTGCGATATGTAGTGTCCTATATACGATGTACATAAATGTGTGTGTGCAGCCACAGTGTCTATGTGCCACACCCTAGGGCATGCCTGCCAGCCTGCAAGAGCCTCAGCCGTAGGCAACGGCCCAAGGCCCAGGCACCGGGTGCCACTTTAGAACTGACTAGGAATAGCAATTCCTGTATGGGGTGCCCCGCCAGCCTGAGGCTGTTCTTCTTGGAGCAGAACCATTCTGCTGTGACATTGGTCACCAATGACCTTGTAGTTCAAGGTGGAGTCCAAGGTGAAATCTTGACCAACATGGTCATGCGGGGACCACGTGAGTCACTGATTAGTGGACCTGCCACTAAGGCTTATAAGATACCACCTAGGAGTTTTTCCATGTGATCCCCACGCAGGGGTCAGAAGCCTAGTGAGCCTGAGCCTCAGGTAGTCAAATATGGTATCGTGCTATTGATAGTTGATTGCTGCTGAATCTGCCAGGCTTGGAGTCAACACTGGCATGATCGGATCATCCTTCAAGGATGCGGCACTGTCATCTGAAAGTTTCATACTATGGATTGGCGATCCCTCAACGTCTGCCAGGCGTATAATTGACATATCGCCGCCCTAAGGCTCAGGACCTACAGGTCTACAGCTGATGGTACCCCTGCGAACAGCAGGCTACTGCTCTGCCACACACGGTGGCCACCGTTGCCGGGCAACACTCAAGCGAACCAAGTGAGGTCATTTATTATACTTGTGCTTGTCTGTGCAGCTACAGACTGGAACACCTAACGGCCGTCCTTGTGATTATCCAATGGTGATCATTGCACTTGCTGTACAGTCACAAAAAGCCGCTGTTATGATACAGTTTTACTAATAGTACTGCAGAATGTGAAACATAGTCACTATATATAGCTGGCAGCTTTCCGCAAACTGGGGTTCAACCAAAGGCCAGTGGAGAGTGATGAAGTCACACAAGCACACATTTGTGTAACAGCCATTGTCACCTGCAAATTACTCAAAGCTACGTTTTTTGTTGATTAGCTTGCAATTATGCAGCCAGATTCAGTCTGATGAAGACTTCATCTGGGCTAACTGCACGTGCATGCTGTTGGCATACAGATGCAGATCAGAAAGACGGTCAATTTGCTGTGCTAGCTGACTTAGCAGATTGAACTCCTCTCTCGCAACATACATCAGCTGGTCAGCAAGTGATGCAGTCGTTCTGATGCTGTGATGCACATCTGGTGGTTTGCTGCTGTTGCTGCTGCTGCTAGGCAAGTGCATGGCGCACTTGTCTGCTGCAGTGTCAGCAGTGATGTGCGTGTGAGAAGCCTGCAGGTCTGGGCCCAGCAGCTTCTGCAGTGCTGGCTGCACTTCCTCCAGCAGCTGCATGCCATGCACCAGCTGCTGCTGCAACAGCTCCAGGTCAGGCTGCTCTGGAAGCTGGCCCACTGACGCACCATTCAGAAGCGGCACATGAGAAAGTGCAGCATTGCAGGCATGCTGCAGGTGGCTAGCATCAAGCTGACTCTGTTCCTGTGGCAAGCAGTACACAACACAGTGCTTACAGTGAGGCGACCTTCATTCCCAGTCAAGGCAGGGTCAACAAAGCACAATTCAGAGGTGCCCACAACCTTCCACCACGCACAAGGGACAACAGCAAGTTGACATTGGCTGCAGGAGTGTCCAGTCAGATCAAGTCAGTGCTGAGAAAGACAGATGCTATTTCAACAGCCATATCCACTCTACCTGCATGGTGCACCACTCCCTAAGCCTTGGCAGTTGCCGTTGCACTACCTGACTGAGCATACTCTGCCACTGTCTTTGCTGCAGCTGCTTCTGCACAGCTGCAAGCTGGCCATACAGGTCTATCACAGCTGTTGCTGCAGAGGCAAGAGCAGCCGCTGCCTGCAGGTGGGCACAAAAGGCGGTTTCAGTGCTTGTGGGCGACATGATGCAGAGTGAGTGTGGACTGCTGTGATGCACCATGCAGCGGAACAGGGACACCTCATTCTCACAACAACACAACAGGAATGTGTTATGACACCAGAGTAGGCCTGTATTGACGCAGTTGGGCATTGGTCAATTGTATCAGCCGCTGTCACAGGATTGTGCCGGTGGGTCCACAGCACTGCTGGAGTTCGGGGTGGGTCAAAATCAGAAATGATTGAAAGAAGGGTGCGCTTGTGATCAGCGCACCTTTTCCTGCTTCTGCTGCACTGCAGTCTCCACTCGGGCAGCAAGATGCCTTAACTGTATATTTTGGTTTCTCAGCAGCCTCAACTGATCTCTGGTCTCCTCCACCCGCTCCAGGTCACTTTTCCTGGCCTGTATCTGACCCCCAACAGACCTTGGTGTGGTGAGCATCCTGGGCGTTCTTAAAGGTCTGGACAAGTCCTGCTGCTGTTGTTGAGCGGTGCTATTGCTGCTGGTGTACCTCCCAGCTTGCCGTGCTGTGCCAACACTGCTGTTTCTGTGTGCTGAAAGGGGCGTGGCCAATGGCCTGTCTGCTGCTATTGCTGCCAGCACAGGGCCAGCTGTGTGTACTACATGGCTGCTTGCTGTGTTGTCAAGTGCAGCTGCAACAGGCCGAATAGGCGCATTACCCATGTACCTATTGGTTGTAACACCATGCTCTGCTGCTGCAAGTGCGGACGCCTCAGCAGCGCTCTTGCTGTGCTGAGCTCCCCCCAGGCCGCCCAGTCGCAGCCCCGGCACCAGTGGCCTTGCTGGCTTGACTGCCACATCAGTGTCCTGTAATGTACGCATTGGTGTCCAGATCCCTCTAGGTGTCTTGGGCAGCTTGCTGAATGGGGCATCTGTGATTGCCCTGGGAGTGGCATCTGGGAGAGGCACATGAGCAGCACTGCTCACAGTCCGACTGGACAGCAGAGGCCCAGTGACCTCTTGGGCATGACCTCCTGTGCTGAAGTGTGGTATCCTGGAATACGAACCGGGAGCCAGGGGAGACCGGGCAGTCTGCTGCTGCTGCTCTGCATGGCTCAACGCTGTTGTATTTGCTGCTTGCTGCAATCGATCCATCTGCAGTAATGGCACCCCTGCTGGCCTGCCAGGCTTGGGTCCTGGCTTGCTGCTGGACATTGGTTTGCTGCTCTTACTACCGCTCCCTGACAGTTGCAAGGTCTTCATGGTGGCTGTGAACTGTGATGGAGAGGTGTTGACCTCCGCAGAGGCCACTGCTGCAGCTGGACCTGCACATGAGGTCGCTGTTGCACCACGTCCAGTCACTGATGCACCCTGTTTCAAGGCTCTTGGCTGAGGCTCTTTGAATCCTCCTTGACTGCCTCTTGTTGCATTTCTCTGAGCCATTTGCTTCTGCTCCAGTCTCTTCTGCTGCTTGTATTCCTCTAGCTTTCTGCGCATGTCCTCTGCTCCCTTAGCTACTGTGATTGAATGTGCTGGGAGTGCTGCAACGCCAGCACTCATGCCAAGCCTCTGTGGGGGGATGGCTGTGCCGTGGCCCATGACCACGGAGGAGGTCAGCCGAGATACCTGAGGTGTGCACAGCTCTGTTGGGTCGGCCTGGCTCAGCAAAGGTGGTATGCCACCACCCGCAGAACTTGGCCTGGTGGTGCAGCTGGTACTGCTGCGTGATGACCTCGTGCTGCTGGGCGCTGCAGCATTATGTACTCGTAGGCCTGACACCTGCTGCGAGATGCTGCTTGCACTGCTGAGTCTGCGGCATGTGTCAGGCAAACTTTGGACATCATGAAGCTGCTGATGGTGCTGACGGATCACTGCTTGCGAACTGACAGCAGCACTCGTTGCTGATGTTATCCCACTGCGATGCCATGTATCCGGCTTCTTCTGATGCTGGCTCTGCTGACTGCTTTTCAGACGCTGCTGCTGTTGTGCTGATTGGCAGTGCACAGCTCGTGGTGTTGACCCTGGTGCAGGAGTTGACAGGGCTTGCTGAGCTCTGCTTTTTTGTGTGATTACAGCACTGCTGCTTCCACTGCCAACGATGGACGGTCTGGATGTGGTGTCCAACTGCAATTCCACCCAGCCTGTGCTGTTGCATGCCGCTAGGCTATGCCTGCCTGCCAGCTTTAAGCTCTCAGCTGGGGGCTGGGCTGCAGGCGTGCGTCTCGACTGGAGATAGCGGGATTGCACCTACGCACAAGGTGAATATTCGCATAGGCTCCAGGCTGCAATGCGTTGAGACCATCAGAAACAAAGGGAATAGTATTACACAGTAGAAAGCCGCCAGCTCCAGGTACAAGGACTGACAGCAGACAGCACATTTTGTCTGCTGTCATTCCATGCTGACACCTTACCTCTCTGTTCCTGGTCGTTCCAACAGTGGTTCTGGCTGCAAGTAATCCACAACATCGGTGCATTCAGCTGGTCTGTGGTTCATGCTATACGTTGGCCTTCTGCAGCGTGCAGCCACGCACCTTCAAAGCCCATGGCGAGCGGCTGAGTTACTACACAATCTGGTCGCTGATCTATCCCTTCCATCCTTGGGTGGCTTGTTCAACGGCTAATCATTGGCTTCACTCCAAGTTGTGGAACATCAAACGGTATGCAGCTGAAGCGCTACCATACCACGAAATAAGGAGATTTAAGGCCACAAAAAGTCTCAAGGAGTGAAATAGGGCTGTTGAGATACGCAGGATGATCGCAAGTCGGAAAAACAAGTGCGCAGGGAGACACGTAAATGTCGATATCTGCAGTAGAAATTTGATGACAGCGTTGAGCAGCTTGAAAAAGCTTCAAGAAGCTTGAAGGGTGATCACCGCACATTTTTCAAACTCTGTTAGAGAGACTAGAAGCAAACAAGCGCCCCTTTTCAGCTGCCAGTGTCTGATCGCTATCAGCTTTGCTCACGCTAGATATCACAGGGCACCCAGCGATTTCACACATCACTACCGCTGCTCTCTTCAAGAGAGTCTCTTGTACAGGCCTTCCTGCCACAACAGACGCAGGCTGCTTAATGCTGCAATTGCATGTTTACCAGGTATAGAAGCACACTTCCGGTGCCCTGCACCGAAGGAGGGGCCAAACAGCAGTACTCGGCCCAGACGCTGGTGATAAGGCCTTGCTTGTGAAGCACACCTTTGCTCGTATCGCGAGTGATACCTAGTGTGCCCTTGACAGCGGCGAGTGCAGCGAAATCATCCATACGTGGTCAACGTCTGGTGCTCTACTGCCAGGCGAGCCGAGCCCATAGCACGTGGCCCGTTTCATAGGGCATACGTAAAGTAGATAGAATGTCTCTGGACAAGACTCTAGCGCAGCAGGAGGCGGTCATCAACGATGCACGCATTGCTCAACTCAGTGGGTGTAATCACTTGACTGAACAGGAGGTCATTGAGCTTGCAGCAAAGTGCAAGGTGGGTTGATCAACAAGGTAGCCTAACAGTTGCGATAGGACAGTTCGGTGACAGAGCTTGTTAGAGTTGCCAGCTCACCGGATTTCAGCAACAGGGCATGTTGTCTCCTGGTGAAGGCATGGTGTATAACTATATAAACTGGTCGATGCAGCTCCATGTGCAGGGTTGACCACAGCCCTCAACGCATCAGAACCCAATCTGTAATCTGTTATCAGGGCCATGCAAGGGTTGTGCATGCCAGTTATCATCAGCCTAGCAGTAAAATGTGTATGGTTTGTAAGATGGCGGGTCACATCCCAAATGGCATGGCAAGCCAAGATGCTGTGTGTTTAGGTAAAATGACCTGCTGAGGTGGCAACCGGTCCTGCTATTTTGCTTCAACTGACCTGGCTTACAACAATGTACCTTGATAGGAGCTGCTGACGCGTGAGAGCAACGTCACGCATGTGCGAGCACCTGTTGTTGTGGTTGGCGATACACATGGCCAGTTCCACGACCTCATGGAGATCTTCAAAATTGCTGGAAACCCCCCAGATACCAACTTTCTGTTTTTAGGGGACTATGTTGACAGGTTGGTGAACCTTGTGACCGCACAGGTGCCTAATTTGTGTCATGTGTCAGCAGCAAACTGCTCTGTAAAAGAGATAGCTCTGTGCTCACTCAGTGCTGCCTGAATGGCTCAGTCCCACAGCAATCAATTGGCTCAGCCAGTTGGCACGCTGATTAAGACTTTTCCTGTGGATGCAGGGGTTATTATAGTGTAGAGACAGTGTGTATGGTGATAGCGTTGAAAGTGCGCTGGCCCAGTAGAGTAGTGATTATCCGTGGCAACCATGAAAGCAGGCAGATCACACAGGTAAGCAAATCGCTCATGTGATTAAAATTGGTTCCTACAGCAGCTGCTGCTGCTTGGCAATGATCAGTGGGCAGCCTAACATCTTGCTTGCATTGTTGTTTGCAGGTATATGGCTTCTATGAAGAATGCCTACGGAAGTACGGCAGCGCTCGCATCTGGCAAGTCCTGACTGACCTATTTGACAGCCTCCCATTAGCAGCAGTGATTGAGAACCAATTATTCTGCCCGCATGCTGGTGAGTGGTTTGGATTCCAAGCGGCAATTACTACTGTATGCCACTCCTGTGCAGCTGTAAGACTTGAGCGACAGCATGAGCACCAACCTTGACCCAGGCGCCCTGGGAGTCCAACTGCCTGCATACCGCCACCTTGTCCAGGTCTGTCACCTGCTATGGACACTCTAGATCAGATCAACCGCCTGCACCGGTTTGAGGAAGTGCCGCATGAAGGACCCATGTGTGACCTCCTGTGGAGCGACCCAGATGACCGCATGGGTTGGGGCATCAGCCCACGGGGAGCAGGCTACACATACGGTCAGGTGGGAACCGCTGCGGCAGCTGCAGGTGACAAGAGCCATACCAAGGTGGTGGGGGAAGCAGCTGGATCAGCTGGTCCATGATCGAAGATGTGACAAGCTGCACCTGGCAGTGATGGTAATGTTGCTGCTGCCTGCTTAGGTGGCGCTCATGACAGTCCACAAGCAAACCTCAGAAACAGCACATGCCCACTTGTTTTGTTTTTTCACCTATACAGGACATAAGTGAACACTTCAACCATGTAAATGGGCTGCGTTTCATCATCAGGGCACACCAGCTGGTCAGTGAGGGCTTCCTGTGGCAACATGATCAGCAAGTGGTGACTGTCTTCAGTGCACCCAACTACTGCTACAGGTGGGCTGAATAATGGTCAGCAAGCATGCATGTTGATTCGTCACTTACTGCTGTGGATGCCATGGCGGCACATGTGCGTGAGAGTTGATGAGAGGCATCAAGCATCGTGCCTATGAGGGCTCACATGATCAGCAGTCCTACATTTGCAGTGCTGGTGTCCGCTTATTTAAACGATGTGTTGTTTGTTCTGCAGGTGCGGCAACAAGGCAGCCATTGTGGACATAGATGAAAATATGAACCACAAAGTTGTCCAATTTGAACATGCCCCTCCCAAAGGAGCCGGCATAACTGAGGTCAAACGGACAGTCCCCGAGTATTTTTTGTGAAAGTGCAGCTATACCCCAGCCATTTGGTGCTGAAACAATGCCACCTGTATCAGCATGGGCTTGAGCACAGAATGGCCCCAGATTGTGCAACTGGCATGCCAGTGAATGATGCTGAAGGGTTCAGGGTACTTTTAGACACGTCCACAATAGTGACTGCAGAGACAAGCTTGGTGACTTGATCTGTGTCTAAGCCTGTTGCCAGCTATTGTGCTTGGATTTCCAGCCCACTGTGGCCCTTAACGGCTGCTGGGGCAATCAAATGCAAGGTTCACAAGCACGACTTATGGGCACTGCTGTCTTGTGCCAAACCGTTGTATTGTGCCAAGTTAGCACATAGCGGCGATGTCAGAGGCACACACCATGACCGTCATTGCATTAGTAACGTGCTTTGTAAGGCAGGCAGCACCTGATGACTTGTGTCAAAAAAATGGTTGTTCTGCATGGCCCTTATGATGAATGGTCACTAACTCCAAGTGCACGGCTGAAGCTTTAGTAATTATGCCGATGATTGTTGCCATGGGCATGGCTGGCCAGTGTGAAGCCTTCAGAGTCTTGCTTCCGCGGTTGCATGGCAGGACTACTTGGGCTGAACAACACCGCCACTGGTTGTCAGTGACAAGGGTTGTGCAAGCATTTCTGCTTTGACATGTCAGCTCGCATGTCAGCTCATTCAATGCTTCACCTTTCCCAAGGGCCTCGCGGCCGGAAAGGGTAACTACTACTTGCCAGCTCAGTCAATGTTGCATGGCTCTTTCTTCTTTACCAATTGATTGCTGGTATGACACCTTGAGCTAGCTTGTTGAGCTGTTCGTCTGTTGCTGCTCAAGATCTTGATTTGACTTTCACCCATATATGTATATACTATGAGTCAGGCCCTGGCTTGAAGATCTTCCTGAGTACTCAACAACTTATCAACCGGTGGATCCTGCTTTTATGTGCACATGATAAAGAATCATTCTGGAAGACCAAAAACAACAGACACATCTGCACACAGTATGCTGGTAGACAAATACAGCTTGCTGTATGCAGGGTCAGTGAGGTGTTGTGTTCCACATGAGGTGTTGTGTGCCACACTGCTTGTATCGTGCCCGGCAGCATGCATGACATATGTCACCATGGCCGACTGGCCCACCGGAGGTCCCATCAATGCTTTGGCCCACCACGACCAGGGGTCATGATCATACTCTTTTGTTGTTCAAGTGTCTCAACAGGTAAAAGCTACGATAGCTTCATCATGCACAAGGGTACGTTGTCATTGCATGCCAAGCACCTGTGACATGTGTCAGCAGCATGAGACTCTATAGGCTCATAGCTATGAATGAGGCAAGCAACGGTTGGGTGACCTCACCCGCAACACAGCAGTGCCCATCACCACCAGATGAGACACTTGAAACTCATGACACTGGTGGTGATGTTGGATATCCCACACATAACCCAGGCACAAGAAAGCGATTCAGCACTACCAAGTACGGTCATTCATCTTTTTTTTCCACTGTCTGAAAACTACTTGAAAAAATACTTAACAATTAATTTGCTCCAAAAGATCTTATACTTGATGCAGTTGGTGGTAGGGTTCCGGTTGCATCAAGTAACTGGTGCTGCTGCCCAGGTTGCTGCTGCTGTTGCTGCTGCTGCAGCATACATGCCAGGCTAGCTGTGAGTGGGTCATACTGCCTCTTGAAACATTGCCATGTTTTGTGCTGTTGGGGCTGCAGGGGCCCTGGGGTGTTCCACCAGGCACTGCTGCTGCGGCTTGGAAGTGCCACTGGTGCAGCCTGGGCAAGCAGCTCATGCAGTGTGACAGACGCGCGTACCGTGTGCTGTGCCTGGGGCTGCATGACAGATCTCTTATACCTTATCCATACCTGCAGCACGGATTGCAGTCAGCAGTGCTCAACACACCCGCACATAATAGGAGCACATACGGAGCACTGCTGATGTGGTGTTAAGTGCACACGAGAGCATCTTGCAGGAGCACTGTTCGTAGTGATAATCAGTACTTTGCAGCTATAGCAATTCTGCCAATGGCCCCGCGCCTCTTGTCCACCCAGTAAATTCAATCCACTTTTGGACAAGACGGATGAGCATAATTCTCCAATCTCAACTGTGAAGGGGGATACCACCCGAGAACCCCTATCATACAATGCCGAGAGCCAAGGCCCCCGTGGAGTTTTAAATGAAAACATCTTGACAAGGGTGACTAAGTACATTTGGGAGCACTGTTCGTGTCGTCTTCCGCTGTGCTGTGGCTTTGACAGCCAGCAGTGCTGGCCGCAGCCGTCATCAAGTGCTCCTGGTGTCAGGTGCCCTCTCCCCCTGCCTCAACCCACCTTGATGCCCACGTAACCTGCCCTGGTAATCACGGCTTCATGGGCGTAATCCACTGGGTCGGATAAGTTGGCTGTGCTGGTGCGGCCCCACTGCCAGACACGTTTGGTGGTCATGCCTCCCTTGCCACTCATGCGGCCCTTCACCTGCACCTTGATGCCCTCAAAGGTCACCTCAGAGGGGGGCAGGTTGGCAATGGTCTGCAGGGAACCATGTGCCAGCACACACACTAGGGCTCATCACCGCCAGTCATGAGTGACAATCAAGCGCCACTGTGTAAGGCCTGATGCTTTGAGATGTGGCCGCTTGATGCGCAACCTGACAGGGCTGCAGTCAGCGACTACCACAGCAGACTGTTGGGGTCACGCCACATCAGTGAGGGCTGCGGGAGTACTATCTGCCTCACACACACGACTGACATATGGATACCTTCTTCACTGCATTTGTTTGTTCCAGGGCCCTCATCTGCCAGCCTGGCAATCAAGGGTTGTTCCAAGGTGTGTGCTCACCGTCAACAGCAGCTGTTCCACTTGAGGCATTCCCCTGCCCTCCTCCAGGCTGTCCTTCACAACATTTGCAAGCGTGGTGGCGGACTGAAACATGCCCTCAATCACAAACGGCATGACCTGCACATTGGTGCCAGCTGCCTCCCCCAGCTGATCATGCAGCAGGCCCAGCAGCTGCTTGCTGCCCAGGGGCCAACCCAGCTGACGCAGACTGCGCAGGGGTGCACTGCTAGGGTTCAGCTGCTGAAGCAGTGCTCGCTGCACAGACAGCATAGTACGGTTTGTTGAGAAAGTGCCAGAGCTGGACTTGCTCACATGGCTCCAACAAGCACCTGCTTTGCTGCTGTGCCAGCATACCTTTCAACCACAACAGGAGGGCCATCACATGATGTTACCACGGCAGAAGCAGCCAGGAGCGTTTTGGGCTGCAGGCATCAATCATAGAATACGACTGCTGTATTCGTGCTGGCCTGGCCCTGACCTGCCATGGTGATATCTGCTGTGGCGACGCACCTGTGGTCCTGTGAGCCTGTCCAGCACGTTGCCCTTCACTGACCGGGGCACTCGCTTGAGCCTGAACTCTGGGGGGGCATACGGGTCAGCTGCTGGGGAAGCCTTGGGCGCAGCTGGCAGTGGGGCCGCTGCTGCCTTGCCTCTGCCCTTGGCTGCATACCCTCGAAATTGTTGCCATTGCAGCAGTGGCTGAGAGCGAAAAAGAAACCACAGCAGGTAGGTTCGCAGTTTGGGAACTGCCTGTCATTCTTGCTTCAGGAGCCAGGCACCACTGCTCAAGATGCCTGGTATAGTTGACAGCACCCCATACTCGATACAACACCTTCCAACAAAGTTTGGCATTGTAGGTTTCATTTTGTGCTCAAGGTGCAGCAGCAAAGACCTTTCCACCGCAGCATGGGTCACTGACAAGCTGTCAGTCAGTCTGGCCACAATCATTCGCATCTCACTCACCGCAGTCGATTTGCCAGCCAAGCCCCTGCTGCCTTGATGCTGCAGTCCTTGATGTTGCCTGCTATGCCACTTTGTCAAGCTGGAGCTGATGGGTCTGCTGCTGCTGTTGCTGCTGGACTCACTGAAGCTGCCCAAGCGGTGAGCTTCGTCACATGCCGGTGCCAAGTGCTTAACGTACGCTAGCTGAAAGAGGTTGCTGTTGCAAATTGTTCTGATCAGGTCACTGTTACGGCATAGCAAGGACCTGCCTTGCATAAAAGCTTTATTGGTCCCAGCATGGAGCATCATGACCGGGTCGCTTAGCTCACGCTAACGGTGTCTGGTGGCTGTGTATACAATGTATTGCACAGGCAAACAAGCTGCAAAGTGCAATCGTCCCAATGCGATCTCCTGCTGCTATTGGCAGGCAGGTCCAATAGAAGCTGTACAGGGCCCTCCGCTGTGGTGGAAGTAAAACCACACTAAAATCTGCTGTTGCTATGCTTTTGCAGCGAGCTGTTTATTTGCAGCATTACTCAGCTGGCAGCCAAGAGTTGGCAGCTGTATTCAGCATGCTGCCTGAGAACGCCAAATATCATGACAACGTGAATTAAGAACAGACAGTGACATCAGCTGGGGCAGTCCTCGGGCAAGCTGCTGAGCAATTGCCGAATTGACATAACTGTCAATCCGCGTGTGATGTCCCCCGACACATTCAGTGTCAGCTCAATCGGCAGCGATAGCTACTTCAATTGTGCAGGAAGCACAATTACTCTCCAGTGCACCAGATAAGGACTCGCCAGTCTCTTAACGACAGTTCCTCAGTGCATGCACGTTCAGCTCTCTAATCAAGGCGAGTTACTGCTTGAATCGCTGACTGCCGCTTTAGTCAGCTCGCCCTTCGGATCTGAACTCTTCCTGCAACAACCCCAGTCTGCGTCGTACCATGCGCTCCTCACCGACAACGGCAGCGTATGAACCGAAAACTTATACTTGTGCGTGGCTGTGCCGTGCAGATGCAAGTCTCGCACGCACTGTGCCACGTCAGGGCCCCATGTGGCACTACAAGGCACAGGAAGGGCAGGGTTCTCTCAGTTTACGTTTGTGCAGATGCTAGGACTAAGGGCTTGGTTGACCCATCAATCTCTCTTGTCAATGGGGCCGTTGTAGAAGGGCCAGACCTGTCTGTAACAGTGAACGGGCTCAAGCTCCCCAACCCCTTTGTCATTGGCAGTGGCCCCCCTGGCACCAACTACCAAGTCATGAAGAAGGCGTTCGACGAGGGCTGGGGTGCTGTAATTTGCAAGACGCTATCGCTTGATTCCTCCAAGGTGAACATGATTGCATCCGCTGTGGACAGCATAAGTCCTGCAGCACATTGCCATTGTCCTCGAGCAACTGAAACCAGCCTGGCTTATGTTTCTGGGCTTCAGGTGATCAATGTGACACCCAGGTATGCTAAGCTACTAGACAGCCAGGGCAGTGTATTCGGATGGGAGAATTTTGAGCTGATATCTGGTGAGTTGCCGGCACTTGTGGAGAATCTCAACCCACTGAGCCTGTAGATGGCTTTCCTCATGCTCATAGACCACCCAGCATGTTGCAGGTCGGGCAATAAATTATTGGCCCAGTGCTGCTCAGGCATGTCATACTTCTGCCTGTCAGCTACTTCTTTGACATCCGCACTGTGCAACATACTTCACATGAACTTGTTGCATTGCGCCGCAGCAAGCCAGTTGTGATGTGTTGAGCCACACACTTGAGCTTGTCCCAAGCAACAAACATAATGAGGCTCACAATACTGTCTGTCCTTGCATGCCATATTTGAGGTGTCATGCTGCTGCCTTGCAGACCGCCCTTTTGAAACGATGCTCTCTGAGATGAAGCGTCTGAAGCAGGAGTACCCTGACAGGATTCTTATTGCTTCAATCATGGAGGAGTATAACAAGTATGCAGCATCACTGTGGTCATGCCTGTGACCTACTGGCCATTACAGCCTGGAATAAGTACGGTTTGACGTATGCATTTCCCCTGTTTGCGCACGTATGTCTACACCTTGACGTGCACTGCTGTACAATTATCTGCCGTCAGGGGTGCCTGGGAGGAAATCATTGGCCGTTGTGAGGAAGTGGGCGTGGACGCATTTGAGATCAACTTCAGTTGCCCTCATGGCATGCCTGAGCGCAAGATGGGGATGGCCATGGGCCAGGACTGTGATATATTGGCAGACGCATGTCAATGGATCAATGCCGCAGCTACCAAGCCGGTGTGGGGCAAGATGACACCAAACATCACAGATATCACACAGCCAGCGCGCGTTGCTGTACAGAATGGTGGGTGTGGCCAGTGGATGGTAGACTGGGTGCTTCACATGCTCCAGACAGTGGAGAAAGAAGCCAAATGCCGTGCGGGATGATCTGCTGATGTTGACATCATCGTCTACCAATGCATGTTGATTTGCAAAATAAACAGGACTAGAAAGGGCAATTACTTGCTCCAGGCAACAAAGGTCATTGCCAACATAAGTTACTTGAAAGGGCACTTGCAGTTTGCAAAGATGAGATGATGAGGGCCATGATACCCATTAGAGCCTTCATAGGTGGGTTCATTCACAGGGGAGGGAGCTGGCTCAGCGTAGCTCAGCGTAGCTCAGATACCTGTCAGCTTATGTGATTGAAAGAGGCTCAAAGCCGCCACGTGTCATGTGGGCCACATGCAGGGTGCGAGGGTATTGCCGCCATCAACACGCTGCGCAGTGTGATGGGCATCAACCTGGACACCCTGCGCCCTGAGCCCTGTGTGGAGGGCTACTCCACGCCCGGCGGCTTCTCATACAGGGCCGTGAAGCCCATAGCGCTTGAGAAGGTGATGAGCATCAGCCGCATGCTGCTAGATGAGGGCTGGAGGGAGAAGGGGGTCAGCCTCAGCGGCATAGGGGGGGTGGAGACAGGGGCGGACGCCGCCGAGTTCATACTGCTGGGGTCAGACACAGTGCAGGTCAGTAGAATCCGTGTGGGTATGGGCTGTGGTCTCCTAGGTGGACCTCTCCAAGTCGGGCATACGGCGCACTCAAGGGGCCCTCATGGCTGCATATACTGCATATGGCTATTAATCAGTCTGGTTTGTTGGAAGGCCGCACCCTGCCTGCCTTGTCATCCACTGACCGCTTCTGCACTCTGCTGCAGGTGTGCACTGGTGTAATGGTGCATGGATACCCACTGGTGAAGCACCTCTGTGGCGGCCTGCAGAGCTTCATGAAGCGACACAAGTTCAGCAGCATTGATGAGTTCAAGGGCGCCTCCCTGCCCTTCTTCACAACTCACACAGACCTGGTAGCACGTCAAAGGAAGGCGGTGGCTGACCGCAAGGCACGTGTGGGGCTGGCCAATGACCAGGCATGGACTGGCGATGGCTTTGTGGCCGAGGCCGAAAGCATGGTATCCAATAGGGGCTAATGGCCAGAATCATACAGTCCAAGATGTGTCATCGTATGCACCTTCACTCTTATCTGCAGGCATGCTCAAGTTGGACTGCTCTACCAGGTTATCTTAAATGTGGTTCTACCCTTGATCCAGCCTAGTCGGAGGTTGGCAGAAAATTGTCCGTGATGTTGCTGCTGCCTGCTCAAGATGTGTCATGAGTGTCTGATGGTGTGTGGCTGTGCTGGGTGGGGTTGGCAGAAAAGGTTGCTGTGAAGGGGGCAGCCAGAACAGGTGCGACAGGTTTCCATGGCCTGCGGGTCTTGTCTGCTTGTACATCATGTAAGCATGCAGGTTGACGCCACTTAGCAATGGTTCAACCAGTACAATGCTGTAACATCAAGTGTGTGCCTCTAGGGCTAGCTTCAATCACTGCTCGTTGGCCCATACATTGTTCCATGATGGTGTCGGCACTGATCTCCTTTGAAGGCAGGATCATGTCATCATTGTGTGCATGCAGACATTAGGGCTTTGGTTGTATGTGCTTTATTACTCGCTGCCACAGCAAGGCTTGTGGTACCACACTGGTAAGATGAGCTCGTGCAATTTTCCTAACAAAAAGTATGCCTGTGGGCCTTGTGTGCCGTTTACTCACCACCATAGTAATCTTGAGTGTGCTTTGCCCCCCACGCTGTCGACAGCCTGACGTCATCTGTGTGCACTAGTCCTGTGTGTGAGGAGGCTGAGTAGCTACTCTCTAGTGTGAAATCATGAGGTGGATGTATCTGTACGAACGTGCAGCATGCGCTGCTGCTGTGAGGGATGTACAGCTGGCCAGGCCCCTTTGAGCCAATGCATCACATCGACACAAGTGCATTCTCTACACTGCATTGTGTGGTTGTCATGGCTGACAGGCCATTATCCTGAACTGGCTTGATGCCAATCCTGTCTACAGCAGGTGTGTCTGGTAATCGAGTGCATAGTCGCTTTCACATCTATCCTATTCCATACTATGGGTGAAATTTGATATCTCTCCCAGATAATTCAACACTGACTTTGATGCCGGTATCTGGACAGAGCTATTCACTTCTGACTGACTACGTGTTTCACAACTGTCAAACCACATGGTAGCTCAGTCATTAGTCTGTGGTCACGGACTGCAGTGCGGTTTTCATGGTTCTCATTGCCTCTGTGTGACACATGGCATGGTATAGGCATGTGCAAGTGGCAGGCAATGGTTTGAAAGTTTCACTGTGCCAATTCTCCAGAGAGGGGGGGGGGCATGGTTCAGAAAGCTGTTCTGCACACTAGTGTATGGTCCATTATGTAAGTGAACGGAAGTGCATGTTTTTATGCATAGTATCCCTGCCTGGAAAGCATTATATATGTGTATCTGTGACTTACTGATAATGAGTACATGTACCAGACTGGCCCAGTCCCGGACCCAGTTTGGCTGAGCCAAAGCATTAAGCTGTTCTGGCTTGATCTTCAGCCCTTCCATGCAGACACCTGGCAATCATGTTTATACACTTCGGGCCACAGCGCACTCTCCGCAAAAGAGGGGTTTTGTCCTTGGAGTGCTGTGCGATCCTAATACCTCGGTTGGTTTGCATGGGCAGGGCCTAACGGCCGGAATAGCCCTTTCCATCCTCCCTTGGCCAAGGGCCCATATTGGCCACTGAGCCCTATGGTGTTGGTGTGCCAGTGTGGCTGAGCCACGTGGTGCACTAGGTATATTTCTCATTTTGTTGTATGGCCTCTGACACTGTCAGCGGCTGGTGTGTCTTGTGTTGGAGTCGGTCATCCCCACTGAGTGGGGTTTTTGTCTTGAAGGCACCTTCTCCCCGGAGGGCGGTTTAATCTTGGTGTGCCAGTGTGGCTGAGCCACAGAGTACTTCTCCCGAGCTCCCTTAAGGGCCTTGCGACCGGAAAGGGTCTTCCTTTCTTCCTTCCTTAGGTACATAGTTACCTGTATATACACAGGTTCCAAATGACCATCATGGACAGCCGCTGGAAAGGGTCCCCATTCAAGGCAGTCTGCGATCTTCCTTCCAACACAGCCATGTTGAGCTGCTGGTGGCCCCCACAACAATGGCTCAACCCTGACAGCAACGCTACTCCTCCTCCTACAAGTTACCTCAAGGGCTTCCACCAACTGTATATATACGTAAGGAGCCAACTGATGCCTTATGGCCATGAGCCCCCATGGGGGGTTAACCCTCTTATAACGTTAAAAGAGGAACAAAACACAGACGAGATTCAGCAGCTGAGCATATGCCCCTAATTACTTCAGCAATGGGGTAAAACTATCTCAGACCAGATTTGATACAGAAGGATGTCTGCAAGTTTGACCTGCAGAATATTATCAGACTCAACTGCAAGCTCAGGCTAAAAACAACAACACATGATTGAGTGGGCTCAATCTCTTTCACATGACGCCGGCGTGCGCACTGTCAGCGCTGAAAGCTAGCTATCTGCGAATGTTGCACCTTGATACAGTCAGGCTCAATACCCCACTCCCCAGCATCTAGACATGACGCCGCTGAAAAAAAAACACCTGATTCAACAAGGCTTGCACTCGACACATAGCTCAATGTCTTCAGGCTGCCAGAACTTGCGGCTGTGATGCTGTATGCAGCAGTCCGCTGTTTGTGTTTGCTCTGACTGCCGCTAGCTCCTCAGCCGTGGCCCCAAGCTCTCCTGCCAGCTGTACCCACACCTCAGCTGTCCGCTCAGCTGCAGCAACCTGTTTGCGAGAACAACAGAGCAGAAGCACATAGTCAGCGCTGTCATATCATAATGTACCAGGACAACAGCTCATCCAGTAACCTGGGCATGTGGCGGATGTTCTGGCTAATTCCATTCCTGCTGTGAACACCATCATCACAAGTTCTCAAACGCATCAGCCTGGTACATGCGCTCCATTGCCAGGAGACTACTGACAAGCTCCAGTGGAGGTTGCCCATCATGGTGAAAAAAACCAGCCACACCAATGCAGTGCAGTGAAAAACACAGTCAGAATGATGTCTGGTTGCTTACTGCTGCGGGTGTCAATAACAAAGAATACACCAGGTACACATACCTGCGTAGCTGTGAAACTTTCGAGCATCTGCGTGTACTGTGCTCGCCGCTCTGCTGCAAACCTGGCTGTTTCTACCAAGTTGGCTGCCTTGATTTTGTCATACTCAGCCTTGGCTGCCCCCACTGAGAGCTCCAGGCAAGAGATATCATTCCTCAGCTCCTCCACGCGCTTCACCTGCAGTGCAACACAGCAAAACAGCAACCCGCTGTGCTGACAGCAGCAATGCTGTTGCAGGCATAGACCTCAAAAGTCTGCACGGGTGAAGCTATGTCACATCAACCAGCCCTGGACTTCAAGCTGAATGATGCAATCAGCAGGCTGCCACAATGTACCTGAAATATGCTTGTCCACCTGTGCTGCTGTGCCTCACCTTAGTTTTATCCAGCTCTGCAAGTGCCTTCTGCTTCACGTCCAGGTCTCCCTCCAGCATGTGCCAGGTGAGCATTTGGTGCTCACGAGACATGTAGCCACGCACAGCAGCCTGCCCATATCAAACAGCACAAACTGGCCCGGTGCTTTGTTTACAAGTACTGCTTTGTGCACCATCAGCATAAGGACTGCACGATGCCTAGGTTGCATGGCCCAAGTAGACTGTCAAAGGGTATTTTGTGCATGAGACACTTTGCACAATCCCCCTTGTATTTTCAAACCAGAATCAAACCAGAAAATATGTCCTTGTAATCATTCTGAAGCGTCAATGCACAGGTGGTCACCAGCCCACATTAAGCTAAGCTACCTTGGTTACTAAGACCTGACCTCATCCAGCATCACCAGCTATCAATCCTAGACATGAAAGCTGTCCTGGCTGACATGATGTCATGTCCTGATACCAAAAGACAAAATCAAGCTGCTGTTTGTGCAGTGGCTGCATTGAGGTGCCTGCTACTTACTGGCATGATGGATAGGTTGTCATGTAACACACCAAGCTCCTGGGCCACGCGACCAGTGACCTGCACAACACACAGAGAGGTGGTGAGGCGGGGGCACAGGGGAGGGGGGGGGGCAGCTAAACTGCAGCTTATAGCTCACACACACACATGGCTGCTGTCAGATGAGACTAGATGCACAGCACTCCCTTCAGTCCATTGCCCACCTTGGCCATCATTTTGCTGACTCTCACCAATGCTGCTGCTGTGCGTTTTTGGTCTGCAATGAGTCCGCTGCTGTACCGCAGTGTGCCTGTGTAGCTGGCCAAGGAACCGCCCTCCGCCTCCTGCACACACACACATACACACACCAACAAACTCCATCAACATACAGCAGCAGCCTGGAGCGCAGCATGGAGGTGTTCGGTGGCGAGCACATGACAAATCACAGCGGATTGCAGTGCATCTGAAATTTGCCAGCCTGAATGTATTTGTGTGCTTTCCACTAGCTGTGTGCTGACCTCAAACTTTGCGACCTTGAAGAGGCTCAGGCCAAGATCACCAGCAGTGGCACCCAGCTGGTCGAGCTTGCCTACAAGTTTCTCAGCCTGGATGGGCAGCAGCAGCACAGGGAATGTGCCAAGAGTGAAGGCAGCGCTGAGGCACCAGGAGCCTGAGGGAGGTGTGACCTGTGCCACCAGCCATCATGGCCAGCAGATACGCAAGAAAGGCGCACTGATGCAGTTAATGATAGACAACTTACGGTCAATGCTGAGTTATCACAAATTGCTGCAGTGACTGCCCATCAGGGTCAGCCTCCAATTTAATTTCTGAATCGGTTATGAATCAATGACGTCAGATTCATAATAGCTCACTGCTTTGCTTGTCAAGCTCAATTGTTCACGCATCTCCTCGGCAGAATCACGTAGGCGCCGCAGATCAAGCTCCTCAAGAGGTACCTAGGGCAGCAGCAGCAGCAGCAGCACAGGTGTGGTCAACAGAAGTGATGCAAACAGCATGCAGTGCACATCATGCAGCCAAGCTGTGCACCTTGCACTTGGTGAGTCCTGGTGCTGACCAGCATGGAGGTGATCAACCTGCAGACGGCTGACCAGCACGGAGGTGATCAACCTGCAGACTACAGATCCCCACTGCCAACAATCATACCTCTCTTCCCCCCCTCATGCCCTGGGCTGCCTCCTTCATGGCACGCATCAGGTCCTTGCTGCGAGCTGCCGGCTGGGCTGCTGCAACAGGGTCAACCACCTGCACAGTGAGCACCAGGCAGCACGGCCGCAACAGATGACTGTGAGCTGTATGCCAAGAACACCATACCCTGGGTGCATCCCCACAATTGAGTGACTGTTCATGCTGTCTTTGATTGAGGGTGCGGCTGTACTACCTGTTGGGTCAGCTGCTGCATAATCTGCTGGGCTGTCTGCTGGCCTGACAAGCAACAGGCAGTGCCACACTCATCCAGTTGAGCCTCACAGCCTGCAGTGCCCCATGGCCCCCCTCCCCTCCCCTTCCCTCTTCCTGGGGCCAGGGCCCCAGCTCACCCTGGACTCCCTGCCAATGAGCTGCTTGCTGAACTTTGCTGTTCCCTCCATGATGCTGGCGTTTGAGGGCTGCATGCCCACCCAGCGCATGCTGCTGCTCAGCTCACCAGGAGTCTCCAGGAACACTTGAAGCGCCTGAGCAGAGCAGATGACAGATGACACAACACACACAGCAACACCAGCAGTAGCACATGCACACCTCGGAAACCCACACAAAACTTCATTGCCAACCACATGGCACATGGAACCTTTTCAGGTGTGACATCATGCTGGAGGTGCCCAGGGGCCGGGGGCCGGAATGGGTTACACTACTGCATCATCCTGTTCGTGCAGATATTACACATCATATGTCTGCCTGCGCAATCCAGCACAGGGCTCAACACCAGAGGGCGCTCTGAGCAGACATGTGCATCATTGCACACAAGTTGCCCTGCTCACCTCACTTCTGCCAATGACGGGGTGTGCTGCCAGCTTTTGCAGGTACTTCTGCAGGCCAGCTCTGCGCTCCTCAACAAACACGTCACTCATGCGTTGCCCCTCCACGGCATTCTTCTCCGGCCGAGGAGGAACAAAGTAGCCGCGGAATTGAGCCTGCAACAGGAGGGTGGCCGGTGTGCACTTACTGACGAACCAGGGGGGGCGTAACACACCATGATACAGCAACAACGTCAGCACTCAGGACGCTTTCATGCACCTTCCCTCAGACAACAGGCACCGGTGTCTTGCATGTTGCTTGGAGTGGCCTTGCCCCGCCATGCTAGTGGCCCCCCCCTCTGTCCCCCTCACCACCACCCCCATACTCCCCGTCACCTTGAGCAGGTCTGCGAGCGCCACAAAGTCTCTGAATCGCCGCCTGACTGACACATCACTGCTGGACCACCCTGACAAGCGGCTGTGAGTAGTCACAAGGTACTCTATGTGAGCAGCTGCAGATACATACACCCAGTATCAGACAGTTGCCATGTGGGCGCTTGCTCGGATACAAACAGTCCAAGATACCAAGCAGCTTCAGACTACACAGCAGACCAGCTGTGGGAAAGTCAGCGACAAGGCCAGCAGGCAAGGCAAGCATAGCTTTAGATGCAGCTGTTGTCAGCCTTTCAGGGGTAGGCTGCATCAGGTCTGGTGTTCGTCCTGAGCCCCCACCTTTCATGCCCAGCACTCCTGCTGCTTCCCTGCGCTGTGGCTCTGACACCACGACCACCAATGGCAGGTCCTTGGCTGCGATGTCTGGCATGCATGGGCTGGGGATGCTGGCCAGCCTGTCAAGGGAGTCAGGCACAGACGACAGGCCACTGCTGGGCTGCTGATGTGCAGCTCCACTGACTGCTTCTGCTGCCTGCTGGTGCTGTTGGCTGCTGGTACCTGCCATTACATTGTAGGATGGGCTGCTGAGGGTCTCTGATGCAGGGGCTGCCTCTTGTGCTGTTTGCTGCTGTGGGGTCGCTTGAGGAGTTACTAGCTGCCCATAGGTGGCGTATGGCATGTCCGTCTGTTGCTTACTGGTTGCAGCTAGTGCATCAAAGGGGTCATGTGGCTGCCCTCCTGCAAGGTGCTCACTTCGGGGCAAAGGGTCAGCATCTCCTAATGTCAAGCTCCCTGCTGATGGTTCAGATACAAGTGTAGCACTTAAGTGTTGGGTTAAGTCCTCCAAGTCCTGCATGTTGAGAGGAGAGGCGCGTCATTGGGATGTGATAAGGTAGGGGTGTAAACCACCCCAGCAACTGCAATGTAAGAACACCAGCAAGGAGGATACCACTGACCTCGTCCGCAGATCCGAATGTTAAAGGATCTCTGAAACCAGACATGACGTTGTGCGCCTTGTATGTTACCAGGAGCGCTTAAAGTCACGCTGCGAGATACAGGTACTGTACAGGTAAGGAACGTGATCGCACGTCCCGCACGATCACAAAGTGGTTGATGACAGGAACGGGCAATGTACTATCTTGGTTTGTACGAGGCAGCAACGTTCACATCGGACCCGGGGGACCTGCTCCAATGAGGCTTGACCAGCTGGCTTCCAGCGACGAAAAATTCTACGCAGTACAGCCAGACGCGTTGTGTGGAAATCTGCTGTGGAAATCTCGGGTGTGATGCAAGGCTGTCTGCATGTGTGTGCCCTTCCTTATGGGCACATGACAATATGCACTGCCCTTGCAGCTGCTGAAGGTCGACACATGTGTTCGCAGCAGTCCAGTAGCTCTGTAACGCTGACTGATTCAATGGTAAACACAATGGTTGACACAGGTGCCGTTGTCTTGCGAGTGTCGGCTGCTGACTGCTGCTGCTGCTGCCGCAGGGCTCAGATGCTGGAATATGGCAGTGCTCATCCACTGCTGATAAAGAATCATTCTTGTGGACCAAAATCAACAGCACGCAGTATGCTGGTAGAAAAACACAGCTTCTGCTGCGTGTGTGCTAGAAGTCACCGATGACAACATGGCTCAATTTCTTTTACATTGCTGATCACGTCCTTCAACCCATCCTCCTCCCAGAGCGCGAATGTTTTGCATTTCTCGGTAAACTGAATCATCACCTGAAAGGACAATAAGCACCAGCGGAACCAGGTGACTCAGTTATATACATAAGAGGTCCCCGGGCTACTGCACTGATCATATCCCTGAATGTGTGCGTTGATACCATATGCTGAGATCATGCCTGCAATGAACTATATGTTGCATAGAGACCCTGTCCAAGGAGGGCTCAGTTTGCAGACTCAATGTAAAAGATATCGAGCCATGCAGCAAGTTGAAATGCTGTGGTAAATGCGCTGACATGCGTTGGGGGCGCCACCCTGGTGTGATGCTTGTGCCTGCCTTGGCTGCTCATTGCAATATGTAGCAGGCCGCAGGCTGCATGAAGATGATGGTACATTGCCTACATATCGACATTTGATCAGCTCGTTACTATTCATGTCCCAGACAGCCTTGACGGCATGTCCCAGACAGCCTTGCCGGACTAAAAAGACTCGACTCATGCCACAGGTACAGCAGCAGCTGAGCCACATGCAAGCGGCAAGCAAGCAAGGGCCACACTGTCATACACCATACCCATAATCACACAGACAGAGCACTCGGTATGAAAGTACATGGAGTTGAACGCCTGAGTCAGTGATAAGTCTGCCCATAGTGACACAGAGTGCACTGCGATATGAGGTTCTTGATGTCTGTTGTGGTTTAATTGTCCGTTGTCGCCTGTAGGAAATTCGATGTATGTATCTGCTGTGTGAAGAGAGGTAAAGGCACACCAGGGTTGCCCGACAACGCAGATTGGTACCTGTCTTCTAATGCCACCTGGCTGAGCCAGGTTGCGTGAGGAGCTATAGCCTGTAAGAGTTGTAATAACTCTCAAGTAACACACTGCTGTCACTCCCTCCGCCTTCCTCACCTGCAGCACAGCCTGTATGGGGCTGCTATAAGTACTTGCTGAGTCAACAGGCAGACTAGATCTCTACTTGTACATTGGACGACAACATGATCATCCCGCCCAGAAATACTGCATGCAAACCAGCATCAGGGTGTTGCTATTTATATATATGCATACGTGTGCTGGCCTGCTGGTCAGCCCCTCAAGGTACAAAAGTGTAGGCAAACCCAAGAGTCGTTTCAGCTCAGCCAAACAATCACAGAGTATCAGAATGAACTCTACCTGAGAAAAGCAAGCCTCGCATGCTGTGTGCAGGAGTGTTCCCTGGTGCGCACCAGCTATGTCATTGCTGCACACCCAGCTGATATGCAAGACTTCTGCACACCACACTCAGACTTCTGCACACACACTCAGACTTCTGCACACCACACTCAGACTTCTGCACACCACACTCAGACTTCTGCACACCACACTCAGACTTCTGCACACCACACTCAGACTTCTGCACACCACACTCACTCACCTGCAGTCCTGTCAATAGCTGTTAACTTGCTATTTGCTCCGGCCTTTTCTGCCCATAAGTCACTTAACTACTTAAGATTACGACTTGTGGCGTGTGCCTGCAGCACAACATGCAGCAGCTCTGAAATTCAACTAGTGATGCTTCATGCCCCAATGGCTGAGATTGGAAGATGCTATGCTTGCAGTTGCTGACGTAATATTCAGGAAGCATTACATGATGAGTATTGAGTTCATCCACACTTGGTCCAACTGATGTCAAGTAGGCCTGCAAGTACCTCCTTGAGAATAGCAGACTTATACCCAAGAGCTTAGTGGTGCCAACGCATGTGATCACACCATACAGCGAATACCATAACAGCTGTGCCATGTTGTTCTGTTGAGATATGCATCCATCGCTCGTTGCTGCAGATATGATGGTCTATTTGCATGCTTTTGACGTGTAAATATGCCTTGCAGCCACTTTGGAGCGCATATGACGAGGATGAAAGCAGCTCAGGCCTGCAGACCAAGCGACGGTCCTGTCGATAACGTAGGCCCCCACATTCCATCCTCCTCGAACGTGATCGCATGATGCGTGCATCGTGAAGGGCTTGTTGTAAGTCGGTTATAGCTGGCCAATCGTGTCATCAATGATGGTCCATCAATCACATGCATGTAACGCGTGGCTTTATATACACCGCATTCAATCAACCAAACGCATGTTTGCTTGCTATTTTGTCCTCCTTGAGCGCTCCGATTGTACTTTGGAGTAGCTGGTAGGGAGATAAGGTGCAGGGCTGGGGCCACGCTAGCAGAAATATAGACAAGTACAGTTTGAGCAAATCTTGGGACGGCGCTGCAAGGCTCCAGATGCAGGAACTCTCAAGTCGAGTCAGCGTCCTGCCATGGCATCAACAGCAGAGACACGCCCTTGCTGATCGGCAGATGCGCCTAACGCCTCATGGCAGAGGTTTCTGTAGCAAGCCACCGTCAGCACGATGCCGAGCTCGCACCAAGAGCAGCAGGGGAATATTTAGCTTGCTGACTGCTGAAGTTTCCAGCTTGACAGCTGCCAGGGAGCACAAACTTACGGCAATGTTCAAGCCGAAGCACCTTGAGGGATTTTCCAGTGCCAACACACCAGTAGGTGGAGCAGGTGTGGTCCATGTAGCAATACAAGGGAGTAGTTCACAGAGCAGTGCCAAGACACTGGGCAACTCCATCATACCCAAAGCAGCAGCCTCATCTGTGGCGTCTAGGTCACTGGCCGTCCAGGGGCACCCATCTGCAAGGCAACCACCACCCACACTGCATCAGGAAGGAAAATGCCGTGCAGCAGAACAGCACCTTGGGCCACAGGCTGCAGCTGGGACGCCAGAGGCAGCTTCTGGCAGGGTCTGGCTCCCAGACAAGCAGTTGTGGGTACCGCAGAATAGTCTCAACAGCACCAATGCACAAGGCAGAGCAGCAGCAGTAGCGCATAGCGCCCCTCGCGAGCAGCATGGTGCAATGGCCAATGCAAGAACACTGTCCCGTGTTTATATGGCTGCTGCAGCGGTGAGTCTGTCATGTTCATGTCAGCGTGTTGTATGCTGATGAACTGCCGTCCTGACCAAACACAGATCTTGTCTGCTAGACCAAGCTGCAGGCTGCCGACATGCTGTTGCAACAGACTGCACCTGTACATATGCTGGTGGTGTCAAAATTTTTCTATGTGTGCAGTGGAGTTGGGGCAGGGTGGCTGCCATGTGCCGGCGTCAGTAGTAGTTGTAGCTGTCAACTTCAAACTCTGCTTTGTACACAGACACCGGGGCAAAAGAGGTTTATGGAAGACCGTCACGTGGTTGCAGCCCTGGACCCTTCTCAGGGGGTGCAGCAGGCACACGGTGCTGTTGGCCTGCAGGATAAGGTGTCAGTAGCAGCAGTGTTTGATGGTCATGCAGGATATGCCACAGCAGCATATGCAGCACAGCACATACCGCAGTTGCTTCATGAAGCTCTCAGTGGTCGGCCAGGTAGCAGAGCAGAAGGTGAGCAGCTCGTGCATGACCACACATCTTGCTGTTTACATGTTGTATGCTGCACCCATCATGCGCCAATGTCAGCAGTGTGCACGCCACCTTATTGCCTTTGCACGCTCCATGTTGGCGCAGATAGGTCTGGAGATATTCTTCAGTCTGTTGTTGACTTGGGCTGCCTGTTGTGTGTAGGAGGTCCACGCTTTCCCCAGCGTGGGCTGTTGACCCCAGCCAGTGCTTTGGCTGCCTCCTTCCACTGGTTTGATCGCTGGTGGGCTGATGCCCGCTGTGACCCAGCATTTACAGAACACGGCTGGGACGAGAGTGGCAGCACAGCAGTTGTCGGCATGGTGCTGGGACAGGAGCTGGTGGTAGCCAATGCAGGTGCGTCCTCACATGCTGAGCCATCTGCTGCAGCATGTCCTGACCATAAACTGTCTGCAGTTGCAGCGTCTCACATGCCATGCACATATCCAGTTGCTGCTTCATGCGCTGCTCTACCCTCAGGGCCCTGCTGCCTGCGCCTGGCGCCTGCTGCCTGCAGGTGACAGTGTGGCGCTGCTTGCTCGTGGCAGCCAGTCTCAGCGGCTGACAGTGGAACACAGGCTGGACAATGCCGAGGAGGTGGAGAGAGTTCTGGAGGCAGGCGGGCGGGTGGTCAGCTTCAAGCCCGGGAGTGTTCCAAGGGTGATGGGCAGCAGCAGCCAGACACGCTTCAAGGGCAGCATGGTCACAAGGTAAGGCATGTTAGGATCAGCCTCCCTTGCAGCATCGTGTGTGTTCCTTGGCTTTGTGATCACTGCAGTGTGTATCCTTTGCGGTGTTCTGTTGACAGGGTGTTCTGTTGACAGGGTGTTCTGTTGACAGGGTGTTCTGTTGACAGGGTGTGCCCCTACTGTTGCCTGGTGTTGCCAGGTCCCTGGGTGACTTTGCCTTCAAGCACCCTCAGGCGCTGATCAGCGCTGAGCCGCATGTGGCTGCCCAGCAGTTAACACCTGCCGACCGCCTGGTAGTGATGACCAGTGATGGGGTCACGGACGTGCTGCCTGATGACGACATGCTGGGGCTGGCCATCTGTGCCATTGAGCAGGTGGGGGGGGGGGGGGCACAATGGGAGGCTGTCTCTTACACCCCTCTAGATGGTAAAAAGGAACAGGTCCCACACTATTCCTGTTGATCCTCACAGCATGCAGTGCCCCATGGCCCCCCCCCTCCCCCCCTCCTCCCTCCTGCGCCCTCGACCCCAGCCCCCCCCCGCCCCCTCGCCCCTGCGGCATGGGAGGGGGCGGGGAGGTGGTGAAGATTATTACAGGTGGTGATTGTCAAGGTACCATGCCAATCCCCTCTGGATTGCAAGGTGTAGTCTCTGTTGTAATGAACATAACACATGAGTTGTCAACAAAGCAGCAATGAGCAACCAAGTCACTAAGTTCCAGGATGCGCAATTGCGGTTACACACGTGGGAAAATTATGCCAACAGGGGATGAGGCAGCATCATTGGTGAGTTCAATGGAGCCCGCTCCTGTGACTGCTGTACTGCACTGCAGTTGCACAATATGACACAACTGCATGCAGAGTCCGCAGGTCAGCAGGTCACCTGCTTCTGATGGTCACATTTCACTCTGATGGTCACATCTCACTGCCCCTGTGCTGCTGCAGACCCAGCAGTTGACCAATAATGGCCAGGCCCTTGCAAAGGCTGCTGCCAATGCAGTCATGAGTGCAGCACTGGAGGGTGGCAGCAAAGACAACATCACAGTTGTAACACTACTTCTTGATTGGGACTGTGAATATTCAACTGACTGATGACAGGCGGCATCTGCCAAATTGTGCAGTGGTGACAGGAGGGCATACCAAGCAAGCGGTGCAGCATGGTGTACTTGTAGCATACCTTGTACTGTACATACTATACTATGTGCACCATCGTCTGCCTTCTTCTGCTGAGCTAGTTGAGCAGGAGCGTTGTCAAGTTGCGCGCAGGTAGCCCACCTGCCAGGCAAGCAGCTGTATGTGGCTGTATTTGTGCCAATAAGGGGTTGAAACAGGAACAGGCAATTTTGTCACACATGGTCCAGCCACACATCGAATACTCCTTGTGAAGTGTGCATGTGTGCTGGTGACATCTACAGCCTGTGAGTGTGGTATGTGCTGACTGTTGTGTATGCAATCCCGTATGGCCTGTACAGCGGGACTAATTTTGTTTGCATGCTTTAAGAGAATGTCGCTCACCTGGAGTGAGTGTCACTGCATTGGTTTTCTCTACCCTTTCCATTACTAAAGCACCTATGTGTTGACACAGCAATGCAAACAACCCGTAACCATCCTTCTGACTGTGTGTGGTATTCCACCTGCACATGCTGTATCAATCATTGGCAAACTCTACCTGCTGCAGCTGGCAGGTTCCTTGCCTGACTGGGCACATGCCTAGCGTGGAGTGGCCCTCAGTAGTGCTCAGCAGCATGGTGCAGCTGCCATGCAGCCAACGCTGGATTGTTGAGCATGTGATGGGGCCCATGTTGTGCATGGGGCAAGCACTGAGAGTTGTGCTGTGTTACCAGACAAACCTGGGCCAGAGTCTGGCTGAAATATGAGCAAAGCAGTCACTGTGTCATTGCCAGACACATGATGGCCTCAATATGTTGGTTTCTTTGGTGGTATTCAATGCACATGATGGACTCAATCTCTTTCAACTGGCACTGCAGGGCATATGTCATTGAGTCTAGGCGGACGCTGGCATGGCCATGGACGGTCACCGTGCATATGCAGCAGCTGCTCTCTGGGGTTCGGCATTCCTTCCGCTGCGACGGTGCGTGGACTTCTTATTAAGCCCTCTTTGTACTTTTTTGGTAGGATGGCAATCGCTGTTCATAACAAAGCCTTGGCGGCTAAAGCATGATGTTTTGTTGATGTGAATTGGACATGTTGCAGCTGTTCAGCGACTCGGGAAACCTTCTCGGAGTCTCTTCGTCCGCTGTTTACTAATCTGTAGTCTTTACTGATACATTTATTGATGTTTCCTGGTACTACTCAACCTGCTGCATGCCTCTTTTTCTAGCCTAGGATACTGTGTATCAATGCTGTATACCTGTATTTCTGTTCCATGTGCCTTTGAAAAGTTCTCCAACATGGTGCCATGATGGTTTATTTCTTCCTTGGCAGTGCCACTGAGGGCATGATCACAGAGGAAAGGACTGTAAGCTTGCTCAGCTTGCTAAATTGAAAACAAAATTTTGTTGTGCCTGGTGATGGATGTGTAAATCAGGTCGGTACCGACGTATTAGGCACTGCCCAGGACCGCCCCAGGGGCCTCAGTGTTCCGGGAAGAAAGTGTGACCACAGGCGTCACTGCTCATTGCGATTTGGACCAAACTACACAAGCCAAAGTACGATATGAACAAGAGCAGCACAAAAATAGAAAACCATACACGTATGTAAAAGATATATGGTACTTCGCTGAACCAACCTGCAAGAAAACTCATGAGCCCTGATGGCCTGGCACGTGACTGAATGCTCCTGCGCACCTCAATTGTAGTGACAGCCGGAGGTCCAGTACTTCCTGAAGTCGCTGATCAGAATTATCCTGTACGATACGATCTGTATGCTGTCGTAAGCGGTTCACTGGCGTGAGATTGCGGGTGAAGTCAGGGCAACGGCTCAACAAGATCATCCAGCTGCTCGCAGCGTACTTCATTTGCATACTGTGCTAAGTAAACGTGAGGTCTTCCACCGTCATCACTGCACTTCCACCAAGCGTCTGCTTATTTTGGACTTACGACACGAATGGGGCTTCTGAGACGGCAATGGCTATATATATGTTCAATAGTCATTTTGTCTGCAGGTAGGTGGCTTCCTGGATTGATATGAGGCGATGGCGCCCAGCACCAACAGGTGCGTTGGCTTGCCCCATCACTAATGGAGATTATGCTGCTCATGCAGGGTCTTTCATGATTGCACGTGCAGCAGGGATAGAGCAGGGCAACGGATCACCACTGAGCACAGCAGGATCCTCAGCCGCTGCCAGCACTAGTCACGCCAGCGAGAGCAGTGCCTGCGCCAAGCAGTGTTTTGAGACGGCAAAGCAGCTGGGATTTGATCGAGTAGCTGGAGATTCTCTTGCATGCTTCTTGGGCTACAAAGGCAGCATGCTCGGCACCTACGACTGCTGCGACAAGGTGACGGGACTTCGAGTGCTTCTCATTGGCGAGATGCAGTCAGGACACCATGGGACTGTTGATCTGTGCCGTCTTCAGCAGCAGTTGGCTTTTGTCTTCTGATGCTTGCCCAGGCTTGCCATGTCTGTGGGTGTTGTTGAAGTCCTGTGATGCGCTGCCATGCTGCAGGCTGAGATGCTGCTTGGACTGAAGGGCGACATGGCGGAATGTAAGCTTCCTGAAAAGTTTTACAGCAGACTGGTGGCTTGCGTGTTTGCTTCTCAGCAGTAGCATGATAGCATCAGTACAGCAAAGCAGCATGCTGCAGTAAATGGAGCAATCAGCAGGGTCACCTCACATGCCAAACAGCATCAATCAGCGTCGTTACCTGTATTGCGCTTGACGCAGCTTGCAGCAAGTGGCAGTTGCTGGCCAGGGATCACTTAAACATGTCACATATGACAGTACAGCCGCTTACAACCAACCTTCTTGTTGCCTTGTTGACAATCCGCCTGCCTGCCCTACCGCACATTCAGGTTTGTGCTGCCCTGAGTTTGCCCAGGCAATGCTGGCTGCACTGCCATTCGACAAGCTGGGAACAACACCTGAACAGTACCTGGAAAAGTGAGCAATTGTAGTCAGTTCTGTCGACCTTGAAGGCATTGAGCCTAGTAAGATCTTGGCTGTGTCTGGTCATCCTCTGGCTGTGCCGTTAAGGTGCCACAAGCATGCATGCACACGAACAAGACTGTGCCTGCCTGCCACCTGGATTGAGCCAGTCCCAGGCAACACTGGTATCTGTCTGTTGTCCTCAGCACAGGTCACAGCAGGAGCGCATAGACACTCTCTCCGGACCGGCATGAGCTGTTTAGTGCACCAGAAAATTTTCAGGTTCTCAGTGATACCTATGCCACAGACTTGACTTTACATTCTGCAGGTTGCACGTATGCCGTGTGCCTCTCATCGGCCAAGACACTTGCAGCAACAGCAGGGGTGGCAGCAGCGGCAGTGCTGCTGCGACTCGGCAACTCAGGCAGTCCAGCTCAAGTGTTGTCAAACATCCTGATAGCAGTAGCAGCAACACCAACACTACTTCCCTGAAGCCCATCAACCTGCTTGATTCGTTCAACCTCACGGGTCTCTACCCCTGGGTAGGCTTTGATTCCCGCTTTGATGCTGGCGTGCTGGCCGCTCAGGGCAGGGCGGCGGTTGCTGCTGACGAGACGCAGCAAATCAAGGTGATTGGCGCATCGCCAATTTACAATGACTACATCACTGGTTTTGTGATGTGGATTGAGCGTGAGACACCTCGCTACCATTCCCCTAAGACGCCTGAGCTGCCTCCCCTGCCTGACCAGTATAAAGCTGATGTCCAGTGGGTGGCAGCTCTGAGGCGAGGCCCCTACCCCGATCTGGTCAAGAACAGGCCCAAGCAGTACTCACCAGCACGCACAGATCCCTTGCAGAACGGCAAGATATCCAACCTGCCACCCGGCCCAGCCTTTGCAGGCAAGCTGCAGCAGTTTGCGCCACCACCAACAAGCAGTCCTTGAAACTCCTGAACTAGCAGTTTTAAGGCCCGCACATGGGGCGTGCAGCGTGGACAGCATGATACAGCATCCCTGTGAGCACTCTCTGTACCTTCTTTACAACACCCTAATCAACTCAGGCTTTCACAAAGCACAACCCTGGTGATTTTAGCAGGTGCCTGACTTGTATAAAAGCACACCCCAGTGACAGGACAACATGTTTGTGATAGGCAAGTGCAATTGTCTGCAGCTGCCGACCTGTGCTAGAAAAGGATCCATTGCATGTGGCACATACAGATGTTAGGGCAGTTGGCACCCTTCCTGTGCGACATATCATGCAGTGCATGACTTTGACAGCCAAGGTCTCGGCTCCTGGGATTTGAAATCCATAAGGGTTGCATGCACAGTTGCAACTGCTAATGTTTTAATTATCTCCCAGCTTGTGTCTGTGTTAACATGTAGTCTTTACTGGACATGACCTGTGTGTATGGTGGATGTTCGAGCCCTCCATCCAGTGCATGCTGCCGGACGGTCGTCTCATCCGATAACCAAGATTGGACCAATTTTAAACAGTCAGGAGTGCCATCGTCTGTCGTGTGGCAGCAACTGCTGGAATGCAGCGTGCTGCATGTGCCACTTGTACATGGCATGTACAACAAGATGTAACAACCCTCTTGCTCTTGAAAAGGTGACTGCTGCACAGCCTATAACAGTGAACCCTGCCTACTGGTATTGTCTCTTCCAATGCATTGTTGCAGCGTGTTCTGCTGTGTCCTTGTACTTGCTTACTTAAGTCAATGGCAACCCCCGGCAGGCTGGAAGCTCGTAGCCTACAACTGTCAAACAGACTCAAGTGAAGTCGTTTATTGTATATTTTGCTACTGTATGAAAACGCCTTACAACTGCCACAAGCACCACCAAGTGAGGTGAATGATTGTGTTTCTACCACTAGTACTGTCTGACAACAACCTAACAACTGCCACAGTAATGGTAGTATTGTAAAAGATATTGAGCCATGCAGCAAGTTGACAAGCTATGGCCAATGCGCTGTCATGCGTAGTATTGTGGAAGAAGAGATTTAACTCATGCATAAATGTAAAAGAGATTTAGCCATGATGCAGCAACTTGAGATGCTATGGCAAATGCGCTGACATGCGTTCAATATAGTTGCGAATGCTGATAATGTCATGAGTCATGATGGAGTTCACTGAACCCCCGGGGCCCACATAGCATTGCATCTCAACTTGTTGCATGGCTCAATTTCTTTTACATAGGCTTGTTAGCTTGTCTCAAACAACCTGACAAGCTGAGTCTGGCAGACTCAGTCAACTGCTAGTAGTCACTACTCTATGGCGCCCCCACGCATGTCAGTGCATTTGCCATTGCATCTCAACTTGTTGCATGGCTCAATTTCTTTTACTCTACGGTTGTACTTGCAGTACCTTGCCAGATTGAACCTGGTCTGTGCCTTGTTGTGTTGTTTCTGATACCAATACCATATTGGTATTGAATACCAATACCAATACAATTGGGGGACTCCAACCCCGGCACTAGCCAGCGAGCCAGCGGATGGCACATGGGACGCATGGTATCTTTTACATCAGTCGCAAGAACCTGCGGCCTCTGACCACACGTCACACAGATCCAGTAGCAGTTTACCCCCCTGCAACTCCATTCTATGAGGTGTTTCATTGGCAGAGCAAAAGACTGCGACATGAGAGTTATTGCTGATGTCATGTGCAGCACTGCCCCAACATCTAGCAACACAGACAAGGTGCTAAGATGGGCCGATTGCTTTGAAGCAACCAAGACTTCAACAAGCTGCATTGCTAGATGAGTCTCAAGACTTGCAGCTGATGACACCAAGGGCTCAAACACAAAATCACCGGTTCAACAAACTGTACAGATGAAAGGCTCAGATGACCAGACATCAACCATGAGGTGCAAAGGTGCAGAAGAACAGCACAGTTCAAAGCATTGAGTAGAACCAACATGCACCTTTCACCACATAGATCAAGCAATACACAGATGCTGCAGCCAACATCATACAACCCAGCTGTTGGTACCTGGCAGTCACAAGCTGGCAATGTCATCTGTAACCTTCAGTCCAGGGGCAGGTGCTGGTGCAGATGCTCCTGCTGCTCTTGCTGCAAGTTACCCCTAGCTGTCCTGAAACCTCCAGTACGAAGCACGCAGTCCATACTCAAGTAATGCTGTGTTGTGTGGGCAAGGAATGCCGCTGCTTGCAGCAACTCACACAATGCATGCGGACTGGCTCTCCTGCTGCCTGACTGGGGCTGCACACATGTGTTCAACTGGCCGTGGTACAGGTCAAAGCTCAGGCGCTGGCTGCTGGGTTGGCAAGATGCCAAACCTCTTCTTGCATGTTATCCGCTCACGGGAGAACTTGTCGTCTGGTGAGAAGCGTGCTGGGTGAGCTGACTTGGTTGGGCTGCCGTCAGGGGCAATTTTCTGTTGTGTTTAAGAGACAGGTGCATGAGCGGCATTGCTTAGATTCTTGTTGAGTGGGTGGAAGAATCTACCAGTGTAGCCAGGACAAAGCAGCAGTAGTAGGCTTGCACAGAACGACTAGGGCATATGCTTGGCGAGCAAGAGGAGGCGATGGAACGGTAAGCTATGCTGCTACTACCTTTAAGGTGTACACTCGGCTGCCCTCTTCATCCTGTAGAGCAGACAGGCCAACAGCAGATGGATCAAAGCAGGTGACTGAGCGCTCCAAGCTACACCGCCAGGTAACAGAACTTCAATACGTACCTCGTAATACATCAGATACATTCTGAATGAAGGTGAAGCTGTGGTACTGTCTGCCTGAGCTGGAGCGGCAGCCGTGTCCCCGCTGTAGCAACTGATGGATGCGGCAGCTGATTGCCTTATTTAAATGCCAGCAGATTGACAGCTTAGCTTCCTCACGCTGGTTCTTGTGTTCTGAGTGGTGGTGCTTTCGGAGTTGTATACTCTGTCACTTGACAGGTCACCTGACATTAAACACTTTCATTGGATGTCTTGGATGTTTATCTTCTCCATGGGCCATTTCGTTGTCGCTGGGATGCTTTGAACTTTAAAACTGATTCCTAGTCCCCTGCCGTAGCAGCGATGTTGGCCAAAAGCACCGGTTTCATCCTATTGTTGCTTGTGATCAGTGTACAAACACAGCCTCTGGAGGTTATAAATCTTACGGGGGACACGTTTGAGCATCATACGCAGGCATCCACCGGCCAGACGACTGGGCAATGGTAGGGCATGTTGGATCGCTGCTCCCATGTCGATAACAGCCGAACGTTACATCGTGGCTTGGTACTGACGATGGATCAATAATACACTTATTAGATAGTCACAGACTGCCGTTAGCAGACTACCATCAGGGTGTCTCTAGCTGCTCATTCTGCACAGTTCACGCCAGCAATGGCCAGCATGTACACTGTCCTAGCAAAGGAGAGACACATTCTGTAGTTGAAAGTTGATCATGTGGCAGTACAACCACTCACATCAAAGCATCACAGCCTTCGCTTACAGCACAACCCGCACGCTCTGCACTGCTTTACTTGTGCCGTCAGGTGTGTCTTGTTCATCAACAACAGCAACAGCAACCCTCAGGAGCTGACAGCTGAGAATGCCTGGGAGCAGTTGGCAGCAGTGGAAGACAAACCAGCAATTATGGCAAAGGTGAAACCTGCATGTACTGCCACCACATTATTGGCATGAGCTCTGAATAGCACTCTATGGCTTCTTGAGCTCTCAGTCAGGACGTTCTGTTGGCTGCTGTGCCTGCAGTAGGTGCAACTCTATTGCGACATGTAACTGACACAGCTTGGCACCTTCTTGGTGATGCCCTTGCGATAACCCTACAGCAAGAATTACTTGCCCCTGCAGCAACCTCTATGATCGAGCATATGCAAATCGCATGTCCCCCTTCTCTTTCACACATACACACCACCATCACCAGCACAATTCCTACCTGCGTTGCTGTATGTTGCTGTTGTTGCTTTGGTTGCTTCCATGGCTGCTCCAGGTTGACATTGCCAGGTCCGCTGGTCTAGCCAAGCGCTTTCGCATCAATAGCACGCCAGCAGTGCTGCTTTTTCGTGACAGGGCCATGTACCCGTTCGGCATTAGTAGCGCCGTGCTGGCTGACGCCCACAAGCTGGCAGCAGCAGTCGAGGCGTTTATTGACGGTGGTTATGAGCAGCAGGAAGCACGGGCTGTGCCTGCTGAGCCGTCCCCGCTGTCACTGCTGGTGGAGCTTGCGTCATTCCTGGAGGTACAGCCAAACTTGTTCTTCTACACTGGGGTGGTTTGCCTCGGTATTGGGCTGCTGCTGTTCGTGGTAGGTTGATGACCGCTGTGGTGTCATGCGGCGTGTATCTGGAGCTCAGGTGCTCACAGAGTGTACACAAAGCAGGGTACAGCAGGGAGCTAAGCAGGGGTGGTGGAGCAAGTATGACTCAGCAGCAAGGTTGAAGTGATGATGACAAACTGGAGTTCTTTTACCTGCGCTGCTGCACCTGCACAAGGCCTGCTGCTGTCTCCCACTGCACTGCTTGTTGTGACCCTGCAGGCCTTCTTCAGCGCTGGCATCTGGTACGCTATGCCAGATACGCAGGCAAAGCTGAAGCCTGCAGCAGCAGCCCAGCCCTCAGCAGCGGCCGGTGTTCCTGGGGAGGCTGATGGTGAGGCGTCTGAGGGAGGGGTAGCCAAAGCAACAGCATCAAGGGCGACAAGGAGACGGGCATAGAGGCTGGTGCTGTCAATATGATGGTAAGATAGTCTGCCAGTACCTGACAACTGGACAGCAGAGTCGAGCAGCGGCTGATGTACCAGCAGCTGCAGAAACATGCAAGCCCGGTACGGACAAAGGCAAGAGCCTCTTACTCTCTGTACACAAGATCAAGCTCTGGACAAACTCAACACCATGCGAATCAGATTTGTAACATATACACGTCAAGCTGTGGTGGATCCACTGGCATATTGTTAAAAAACCAGAAAGTGGAGAGTGTGTGCTTGTTTTCTTGTCTGCCTCTGGCACTGCTGCTGCCCCATGTGCGATTGTGCACAATGGCTGCCTTATGGACAGTGGCCCGCTGACAGTCGCCATGTACACCCACAGAGCCGGGTGTTCAATCACGCTACCTGAAACCTGTCACAGGCGTCTTGTGGTTGACTCAGTTTCAGCCTGCTGTTGCAGCATGCTGGGCAGATTCTGAGCACCAGTGAAGCCGTAGCATGATGCCCCACAAGGTGACCAGTCAGCGTATTATTCAAACATGTCAGAACTTACTTCCCTTTTTGCTTGAAGTAAGTCTGGTTTTCTGCTGTCTCATTGGTGACACTGTGACCTTTATCAGGCTGATGAAGTCCTTGAGCAGAGCTATCATAACGGCTCAGACATCTTGGGATTCTTTGTTGGTTGCTGACAGTTGCAAATACTACTGTTGTATAGCACACATCACGGGCTATAGAAAGGCCTGGGCGCCCACTCTACTTCACATTTTCTACTTCGCCCCACTGCCATGAAGTTTGGTTATATATTTATGTATATACCATAGCAGGCTGCTCTGTAGACTTTGTGGCACAACAACATAAATCGAAACCAAGGCCCAGCGCCTCGGCCGCCGGCTGTGGCACACCCTGCCAATGGTTGCAAAACGTGGTTGAGAAGTTTCCAACCCAGAGGACTCGATGAACCACAGTCGCTGACAAAACAGAACAGTTGTCATAAGAGCAGTAGCATTCAACATGGATTTCTTATGGTCATATCCTACAGCACAAGTGTGTTGCAATTTGTCTACATCATCAGGCATCCCATATTGTAGAGCCATGATTGGGCTGACTGTTGGTGATCAACGCTGGTGCAATCTGGCCACCTTGCCAGCTGCTGTCCAAACAGGCAGGGATCCACATTGCTGTCAGCCTCAAGCCATCTCTTGAGATCAAGCAGGAATCAGCTGGTCAGAGAACTCCTGTCTGGGGATGTACCTGCGTTGCTGTTTGACGCTGCTAGTTGTACCAGCTGTGTCCAGAGCTGTGCCGCCTGTGCTGGTGTGTAAGAGGTGCCAGCCAGTGGGAGGTGCTTGGCCTGGGGGGTGCGGTCCAGATAGAAGGCACCTGGCTGAAGCCGTGAGCCATCCTGGTGTGAGGCGAGGGGGGAGCGAGGGGGGTCAGGAAGGCAGCAGCACAGCACACACAGCACAATAGGGACTTGCAGACATTGTCAGATAGGCAAGCACAGGCACAATGTCTCTGCTTCAGAGTGCAACCTGCTATGCACTACATCCAGAACCCCAGGCTGCTGAGGCATTGCCCTGCCAATCGGCTCTGCTTGCATACCCACCACCAGAGCTTCATCTCATGATCAGGTGCAAGCAGCAATAACAGTCAGCTGGATGAGTCAGTATGTGTTTGAATCGCCCCGGCACAGGCCGCAGCCTGCCACGCCCTCACTCACACCCAGAGGTGCGCAATCCCCACCCGCCTGGGCTGCAACACCCCCAGCCGGGCCCCCAACAGCCAGGAGAGCCACGCTCTCCACCCCCGCGGTCCAGCCGCGCTCCACGTACACTGCAGCTGACCGGCGCGAATCGGTGAGTATTGTGATCACGTTAC